>JAVTVY010019515.1:0-79990 GCA_036873755.1 Hanleya hanleyi | reverse complement strand
CCATATACAGGTAACAAATTGGAGCGATATGCAAGAGGCTGAAAGTACCGCTGGCGTTTTGAATCAAACAAACGATCTGTATAACCCTGAAATCAAAAGCCAAAGTCAGAGAGTCTCCACTCATATCTTCCGGGGATCCTGGAACATATCATTAAATGGGGACAGATTGGATTGAAAAATCTTGAATGCTAAGATAAGCTCTACCTCCAGCACATTTCATTTGATGTGAACACAGCATGGCTTGTTGCCATTGGCAATATCTCTTTCATAGTGGGCGGAATCAGCTGGCGCCCATATCGATTTGACTACGTCAGGCTCTTGTCCATATAAAACTTATTCTAATTAATATGCCAATAAGGGAATGTCGTTTTAGAGATCCCCACAAGTGGTTTCAACTTAGTGGTTCCAATTTGGGAATGGGTGAATGGTGTATATAGGACAACAAAATCAATGCAGCAATCTGGCGGTTTAATATTTTTCACTTACATCTTTTGCTAGCTACGTTCGCCACATGAAAACATACACTCTTCCACTTGATATCTTTATTAGGGGGCCAAGCCAGTATGGCTGGTCACCTTTTGTTATTGGTAATATTCTTCTTTTTCTTCCGCCGGCTTTTGGACCATCCGTACAGTCAACACCGATACACCGATGTCGCTGAAACTTCACATGTTGATTAGCCCTCATGGGAGCTGATGCATATCCCCCAATGAAGCCGATTGGTCAAAAACTTCGGCGGCCATCTTGGATTTAACCTCAAAACTTTGAAAATCTTCTTGCCCTGAACCGCAAAACCGATTGAAGCGAAACTTGGCACACATGTTTGATGGATCCAAGGCTCTTAAACTTCTATTTGAAAATTTGTTCCGTAAAACAAAATGGCCGCCATTGACCAATCAAAATTGTCGGATTTTCAAACAACGGATTTGGATGGGGAAAGTGACTACATATATGCATTAGGATATGGTGATCACGAATATGCACAAATTTTGCTCCTAGGTGATGTGGTTTGGCCGCCATCTTGAATTTTGTCAAAAACGGAACACATCACGGAACACATCTTGTACCGGCTACAACTCCGGAACTATGAAAGGTACAGCCTTATATTGTCCAGGAGCAGCTCTTTCGGAAATATACTAACCGTTTCAGCCTAGCTTCAATAGTTTTCCCGTTATTTTCAGATGAAAATCACCCAAATTTGCGAATTGACGGATTATCCTTCACTGGTAACTATACTCTTGCAGCAAAGAATATCCCGCACTAAATGCTCAATTGTTTTATCAATATCATTAAATAATATCATAGCTACTATCATTGTTTCACTTCATTTAATCCTAGCTTAAATAATTTTTCCGGTATTCTCAAATGGTGGGATGGCATGGCACTGTTTCGTAGAAAAAACGAGGGAGTTTCCCCAATACTGTAAGGGTCACGCAGTGGAATTGCCCCAGAACAGATATGTAAAATTGAAAATGCCATTTGTTAAGATTGTATCGATATAAATCCAGCCTAAAGGTGATAGAAAATCAGAATGGATGAATTTAGAAAAACAATTATGAAACTTAGTGGTAAAGTGGTGACATCATGAGCATGGGAACGAGGGTATCATTTTAGGTGCCAATTTATGTCTCTGTAGCAGACGACTTATTGCACTGCAAACGAGTCGGCAATGGGAAAAAACTACTGGAGTTACTTGACTGAGTCGTAGTGAATATAACTGACTCATTTGCGTAGTGGATAACCCGAGCCATCAATAGAACTTGATGTATATTGTCGAAAATCAGATTACATTTGGATGTTGTTGCTGTTGTTGTTGTTGTTGCGGAAATGAGAGGTCAGTTATGCTATCCCTTTCTGGACAGTAATATTCCAGTGGGACCTGCATATGGCGTATACATATCTCGCTTAGTAGCATTTGCTAGATCCTGTGTTAGATGTGACGATTTTAATCAACGTCACAGAACATTGGTGCAGAAACTTAAAAACAAGGCTATTCCACCAAGCGCCTACACTCAAAGTTTCTCAAATTTGGCGATACATATCGCATGCTGATAGCAAAATACGAACGTAGCGTCCAAGATCTATGTCACTACGTTTCGTAACTTGTGTCTAATTCCGCTTAACCCAGGGCTAGGGGCCGTATGAACCCATGCACTGCAAGATCCTCATGGTACTCATATGAACAGTCACAATCAAAGCGTGAGTGAGATACCGGTACATCTTTTTTTAGATGACGACTCTATAACGAATATTATGGATTAAGAATACTGATCAGCGATACGGATTTGATATTTTTGGAACATCATGGTGTCTTGCCGGCATCATTGGAAACTGTTGACCGCTTCTCTCTTGCAGGAAACAAGACTATGTTTATATACACTATGATTGTCTTTTTGAATTTGGTGCTAATACTGTTATATGGAAAATGGAATAGGTCTTTGGATTATGGACGCGGATATTCTCTAATGGACGACGGCTGGATTATGAATGACGGACTAGACGCTTGTAATGCAATTGTTTTCCAAACGTTCTATGTTTTGGAATGAAAATGTTACTGAGATAGATACATTTATTTTGATATATGATATATGAATGTGTTTTTTTGTGTTTAGAGTGTTAATCACGGATTCCGCCAACATGTGCCATACATAGTCATCTGTCACGTAGTCAGTGAAATCCAAATTGAGTGGAAAATCAATGTACATTAACTACTATTATTGTGTTAACGGTGATATTTACGTTTGGGTGAAATTCATATAAACTTCCGCTAACATGTTGCATTGCCCATAAACAGGTCACTTATTCGTGAAAACAAAATTGTACGAAGAGTCAACGCGTAGCTAAATTTCAGTGTTCTTGTGTAAAATACATGTTTGCTTTTTTTTAATTCACATTCATGTTTTACTGGATTATTTCAATACAAAAGCATCAATAAACTTCCGCAAATATGTCGCGTTATCCATAAACCTTTCATGTAGTCTACGAAATCAAAATTTGTTCGGATAATTGACACATTTGCACATGTGCTCTTTCCAATATTGTTTGTGGTGATTAGACAAAACTTCTGCAGATGCTATATTGTAGGATGGGGATTTAAACATGCAGCTTCGCAAAAAGATCGAGCCCTTTAGGGTGGCACATCATTTGAGGTTGCACATCATTGGCAATGCACATATTTGAAAAGACAATACATAAAAATATGGTTTCTATATCAGTGATGTTGAGGTTGGCTTAAAAGAAACTATATTATAAAACTTGAAATAAAGATTACATTTCTTTTTCAAAGTAAGCATAAACAGCGCATAGTTAGGGACAATTGACTGTGCAATTTGGACCACGGAACTTCTTGGTGTAACTTTGTGTCATGATATGTGAATTATATAATCCCTTTTCTGACAGAGCTATTAACAATGTAATAGTTGGAGTAGAGGTATCATTTACAGTATGGAATGGGACACCAGCCTTGTGGGTGAACCCTCCCATTTGTATGCAAATACAAGGATATAATGACAAATGTTTTCGATCATACATGTGTAATGCTACATAATAATGTGCACTGGTAAAACTGGGACACCACAAACTCAGTTTTAATTAATATACTAAGTTAAATGTGTGGACACAAATATGGTTCATGTAAAAGCTTAGTTTAAGCTAAATCATATGATGTGGAATAGAATGATTTGATAGCAAAATTGAAGGGAATTTTGTCCTTCATTTAAGGCGACTCGAAATTCAAAACTGATAGAGGTTCAGTACTGCGGGATTACCCCGCCGGGTTATTTAATATTGTACTTCGGAAACAAAATAATGTCATCAAACTACATGTATTACTATAAGTAATTACTATAAAGTATATATTGTAGGTCATTTGTTGTGTGTGTGTATATACAATGTACACTACATCTCATACCTAATAGTAGGTTAGTTTCACATATAAGAGATATAAAATTTGAAATATGAGGGTATGGGGTCGGGCAATGCATTGAATAAGTGTAGAATGATATAAGCTCCCAGAATATAGGAGGGTATATGAGAGATAGAGGGTGTGGCTCTATGCCCCCGGCGGTGAGGACATGCTCTCGGGGGTAGTGGATGGATTGAATAAATGTAGATGGCGGATGGGTTGAATAAGTGTATGATGATATATAAAGCTACTTGAATACATGATGGTATGGGGTCAGGCGAAGCTTAGTTTAAGAGATATAGGGTGGGGTTCAGTAACCCAGGGGTGGGGTTATGCTCCCTGGGGTAGTGGATGGGTTGAATAAGTGTAGCATGATCTAAGCTCTCCGAATATACAAGAGTATGGGGTCGGGCGAAGCTTAGTTTAAGAGATAGAGGGTAGGACTCGATGCCCCAGGGATGGGGACATGCTCTCCGAGGGTAGTGGACAAGTTGAATAAGTGTAGCATGATCTAAGCTCCCAGACTATATATGGGTATGGGGCCGGGCGAAGCTTAGTTTAAGAGATAGAGGGTGGGGCTCGGTGCCCCAGGGGTGGGGACATGCTCCCCGAGGGTAGTGGATAAGTTGAATAAGTGTAGCATGATCTAAGCTCCCAGACTATATATGGGTATGGGGTCGAGCGAAGCTTAGTTTAAGAGATGGAGGGTGGGGCTCCGTGCCCCAGGGGTGGGGACATGCTCCCCGAGGGTAGTGGATGGGTTCAAAAAGTGTAACCAGATGTAAGCATTTGGAATAGATGACAGTTCGGGGGGTCGGAATGGTCTTAGTTCAGGAGACATAGTTGAAGCCGAGATGCTGTTGACTGAAATTTTCTAAGTCCAAAACTTTAACATTTACTTGGTCCTGAGGTCCCAGGGGTGGGGACATGCTTCCCGAGGGTAATGCATGGGTTCAATATCTGTAGCCCGATGCAAGTATTTGGAATAGATGAGAGTTCAGGGGGTCGGGTTGGCCTTAGTTTAGGAGACATAGGTGAGGCCGAGAAGCTGTGTCAGGAATTTTCTAAGTACAAAACTTTAACATTTACTTGGTCCTGGGGTCCCAGGGGTGGGAACATGCTCCCCCAGGGTAGTGGGTGGGTTCAGTATGTGTAGCCCGATGCAAGCATCTGAAATATGAGGGTTCGGCGGTCGGGCAGGCCTTAGGATCAAACTTTAACATTTACTTGGTCCTGAGGGAAAAATTTCTAAGTCCAAAACTTTAACATTTACTTGGTCCTGCAGATAGACAGACAGATAGACAGATAGATAGCCAGACAGACGGACATCATTGTGGCACCTATATCGAGCTTTCCGCAACTAAAGCTACGGGCTCGATAAAAAACAACCCTTTCACGTTTACGGAATAGCACGTGTCATTATACGCTTTGGTTGCAGGTGAAGTGATCAATGCTGCTTCATCCCAAAATGTAGCTTGCCTGGACTGTATCATGGCCCCCTACATTGCAGCTTGCTGCTATATTTTTATATCTATATCTGTACATCTATTATCTAGATGTATATATTGATTTAATAGTAGTGGAGTAAACTGTGAACTGTGGGTCGATACAAGTTACTGTGCAACGAGTTCAATCACGTGGAAAACCATTACTACAGAAACTAGTTAAGTTCTTATAGGTTACCATCTTCACACAAGGTTTCTTGAGTTTGGTTATTAAAATCATCTATCTTTTAAAATGATATAGCAGACAAGTCACTTGCATTACGTTTCGTATTGTAACTAATCCGGAGCTCAAGGGGTCGTTTAAGCACCTTGTGTGTTTTGCAAATTTCCATTGTGTTTGAATCACATGAACATCGTGCTGTCTTGTCAGCATCATTAAACTTTGCTGAACTCGTCAGTGACGGCAATTCAAAGTAAACAAACATGTACCTTTCAACTTCCTGGATTTGGACTACCGTAACGTCGTTGTATTATTGTGTTAGTTAAACTATACGGATATAGGCTTCGAAGCATCGACAATTCCATTGTATGCCCTCTGGTTTCTGTTATGTCAGATGATGTGAGTTCACATTAGCATTCGATCATTCCATCGTATGTCATCTGTGTCTCTTTCATTCCAGGGGACGGAAGTTTACATGAGAAGTGTCATTTCTGTAATACTGTTCATAGACCATGCGTTTCTATTTCCCAGATTCTAAGATATATTCACACTAAGTGGTCAGGCATATAACCGTACCATCAAGACGGTACAGATGAACTGCTATATGCAGATTGTAATATTGTAAGAAGAGGGGAGTTTGTATATTATGTATTCACAGTATTATCTATTATCATATGTAGTAATATTACTGAAGGCATAGACGCCTATCCCTGATGAAAACTTGCACTTACATCAACTTGAAGACTATTGAGTAAGTATGGAGCCCCTTAAGGCATAATTATAATTTAGTACTGGTATGGATCGGAAATATCGGTGTAATGAGCATAATCTGGTAGCTCACCAATCCCCAGTGTACGAGGTGTCACAGCGACACAGCTCACCAATCCCCAGTGTACGAGGTGTCACAGCGACACAGCTCACCAATCCCCAGTGTACGAGGTATCACAGCGACACAGCTCACCAATCCCCAGTGTACGAGGTGTCACAGCGACAGCTCACCAATCCCCAGTGTCGAGGTGTCACAGCGACACAGCTCGCCAATCCCCAGTGTACGAGGTGTCACAGCGACACAGCTCACCAATCCCCAGTGTACGAGATGTCACAGCGACACAGCTCACCAATCCCCAGTGTACGAGGTGTCACAGCGACACAGCTCACCAATCCCCAGTGTACGAGGTGTCACAGCGACACAGCTCACCAATCCCCAGTGTGCGAGGTGTCACAGCGACACAGCTCACCAATTACCTATATTTGAGTTGTCAGAGCACTTCCATCATAGCTCTCTAGATTTGTATCTAATACCGCCTATGCCGGTGCTAGGGGCCTTGTGGTCATGTCATCCAAGTTGCCACATGAACAGGTACAATAAACGCGTACCTGGGATACAACACATATCACGAATCGTTAGATTCTTGGTATGTGCTTTAGAATAGGTTAACCAGAAGACTATACTGGGAAGTCAAGTGACTGTCAGTATGTCGGCACCTCTTCCCACTTCCCTTATATGTGTTGTAATGTTAAGTATCCTATTTTCAAATCAAGATTATAACTTTGTTGGCTACACAGATTTGGAAAAAAAAGTTTTCCTGTGGTACGTCGCCAATTTTAAACCCGATATGATCGATAATGCCCTCCCGGGAGGTCATTGGAATAGATATATAGATATGAACAAAAATAAGGCTTAGATGGCGACCATTTTGGAAATCTAAGTTGACCAATAATACACCATAGCTATTGTGAACTATTCGTCGTGCTATACCCCTAAAATAACAGTGTATCAACAGGATACTGAAATCCAAGATGGCCGTCGTGGCCATATTACTTTTCTATTAATATTCTGACAAATTACCAACAAAATGTATTGCCAAACAGATAAAGCAGTGCAGGATTCTAGATGATAATATGGGCTTCTGGCGGCCATTTTGAAAAATGGCCGCTGCGCCCTACATAGGAAATTTCCTACATATTTTTACCTCCGTCGATCAGACGGAGGTCTAGGAATGCAACGTGAAATCTCCCGCCAAGTAATTGGCATATGGGGAATACACCATTCATGTGATTTCCAATAAGGTTTACTGTGGTTCCCGACGAAATTTTGACTTCCTGTTTGGACACAATTGAAATAATGGGATTCCCCATTGCAATGCATTTCAATGGGCCTTCCTTCTGTAGTCGGGTTCCACCTCCCATCCACCGGGAGATTTAGCATGGCGGCCCTCCAGCTTGTAGAGATGGACGTTTTTCTGGTAAGTTTATTGTCGCCATTTGATGTCATTACATCTCAATGATTCATAGTACACCACCCGTCATTTCTATATATCGTAAAGTATTTGTCGACTGATGACTTATGTCGAAGCGAACCAAATAGTGCAAGTTGTTGTTGTTGTATATCAAACTGACTGAGTGACTGACTGAACGACAACAGCATAATCGACGATGCCCTGATTTTTCTGATACTTTTTTTCTTTCAGTTCATGATATCCACCAGCCTGGTTGTTTAAGAACAGTTATTCTAAGTTTTGCTGATAAATTATATTTCCGGGGGGAGCTATTTATCTTGGCATTTGGCAGTTGAACTTGAATAATGGTTTGATTTTGCAGAAGCACCAAATTGATCTACCTGCGTGAGTCTGTAAACTTATTTAATAAAGCTGATAAATAATATACATATACTTTTCTTTTCATTTATCATAACAGTTTAGTGGCATCCACACTGTGTGCTGTGATACTTGTTGATGAAGAATAATTTGCTTGTTAAAACCTGATAATATTCTGAAAACTTATTCTGAAACAAAGGAGTATCTACATTCCACATGTAGGCCTACATTATTGAGATTTTTGACTGATAGCATGGATAGAACCTTTCACAATTTTTTTTGTGTTTTTTTTTGCTTTTTTTAGATTTAAGCCCCGTGTTCTGGAACCAAATAGACACTATCACTAGATGAAACAAGCAGCCAGAGGATGCTAGGTCCCCCGCCAAAATGGCAGCAATATTTATAAGCGCTGTCGGTTTCAGAAGATATTCATGAGGATGGCAACAGCTACTTCATAGGCGTAAGAAGCAGAGGGGTCTTTCCACCTTCCCAGGTTTTGAGATCAACTCCGAATGGCTGACTGAATGTTGATTGCTACTGTAATATATTTTCTTTACCATGTAGCATAAAAATTATGTAACCGAAATGTAACCCCAAGAGACAACTCATCGCATATTATCTGCAAACTAAATTTGACAAGAATATGAAGGCATCCTCAACCTATTGCCCAGAAACCAAATTTAGACTTTGCCACAAGGAGTCACCACCTGTAGGTGCAAGCAGGCAAAACACAATCCCAAATGACATCTCATGTCATGGTATCGGCATATGAACTTTGAGACTCTGAAGAGGGGTCCTCAAGTTATTGCCGGTACTAGATGCCCACCGGTGTTCATGTTATTTGGGCGGGTCACATATGAATACAAAATTTGAGAATAATCTGATGAGCAGTTGCCAAATTATTGCCCGGAAACAAATTTTTCCACCAGGAGACGCCACCTGTAGGCAGAAGCGGGAAAAATACAATCCCAAGGGACATGGTATCGTGGGGACATCTGCAAACCAAATTTGAGAAGAATCCGATGAGGGTCCTCAAGTTATTGCCCAGAAACCAAATTTAGATTTTGACACCAGGTGACGCCACCTCTAGGCGCAAGTCAGTGAAATGCATTATCAAGCGACATCTTATGTCACGGTACATTCATACAAAATTTGAGAAGAATCCGATGGTCAGTTCTCAAGTTATTACCCGGAAACGAATTTTTGATGTTGCCACCAGGTGGCGCCACCTGTGAGTGCAAGTGAGCGAAAGGCAATCCCAAGCAACAGCTCCTGGCATGGTAAATGCATGCCAAATTTGAGAAGAATCCGATGAGCCGCAACGTTTCTCATGTTATCCAGAAAGGTACATATGTAGGATATTTCAAAGAAATTCGACCAAGTGTTTCTAAGTTATCACTTGCAGCATGGAATAATGGAATGAACTCTAGTGGCGCCACCTCCGGGTGGATTTTGCTGAAACGCATCACCAACGGTGTTTTGTCGCAGGGAATGCATTTACCAAATTTCGAAGAAATCCGACAAATTGTTCGAAAGTTATCGCTCGCGAAGGATTTGAACAAACATGAACGGACATGCATTAAAGATTGGAACAAGACCCAGTGGCGCCACCTACAGGCGGATCTTGCTGAAACGTAATACCAGCGACGTCTTGTCGCAAAGAATGCAGATGCCAAATTTCGGAGGAATCCGACAAAGCATTTAGGAGTTATCGCTTACGCAGTATTTGCACGGACATGCACTAAATATTGGAACAAGACCCAGTGGCGCCACCTACAGGCGGATCTTGCTGAAACGTAATACCAACAGACGTCTTGTCGCAAAGAATGCAGATGCCAAATTTCGGAGGAATCCGACAAAGCATTTAGGAGTTATCGCTTATGAAGCATTTGCACGAACATCCACGGACATGCACTAAAGATTGGAACAAGACCCAGTGGCGCCACCTACAGGCGGATCTTGCTGAAATGTAATACCAACAGACGTCTTGTCGCAAAGAATGCAGATGCCAAATTTCGGAGGAATCCGACAAAGCATTTAGGAGTTATCGCTTACGAAGTATTTGCACGGACATGCACTAAAGATTGGAACAAGACCCAGTGGCGCCACCTACAGGCGGATCTTGCTGAAACGTAATACCAAGAGACGTCTTGTCGCAAAGAATGCAGATGCCAAATTTCGGAGGAATCTGACAAAGCATTTAGAAGTTATTGCTTACGAAGTATTTGCACGGACATGTCCGTGCATGCACGGACACATAGAAGCAAGAACCATTTTAAAGTCCCCGGCCGCGTTGCGGCGGGGGACAATAAGGAGATCATGATATACATTTCAGGTTTTACCGATGCCAAATGACTTGAACAGAAGACAATTAGACAAAAAGAAAATCAATAAATATATCAATAAATAATAAATTACATAGAAAATTTTCTTGTCTTTGCAAGGGGGACATCAGACACACTGACAACACAGATCATTCATTCAAATTTCGCCTTCCATTGGGGAGGCAGAAATATTCCTCAAACACAGTATACATATTCTCTTTCGTGATCTAATTTCCGTTTGTCAAAATATTGCTCCATAGAGAAGTTACTGATATACACCATCCTGTTCCAGATTATGATACACTGGATTATTATCATGCTCCTGCCACTAACATGAACTCCAAGCCAACCAGTGGTCAAGATCTATCATCGTTCTTCAGAATTCATATTATTGATCACTCATAGATTGGATTAAGTTCTCATAATACTCAGTTCTCATCTCATACTTTTGCAAATTCTTGTAACATGGTCAGGTTCCACTTGTATTAAGTACACGTATGAAAGGTGCGAACTGGTATGATGGGTTTCATCTAGTTGTGTATGACGAACGAATGAAATATAATGAAGGCCATAAACATTTACAATGAAGTGAGTTTTGATATAAAATAGGTATACTATTGATTCCAACTTGCGGGTCTTGGATTCAGCACTTCTGATATCAGATGCAACAGGACTGTTACACAATGTTACCCCCCCCCCACACACACACACATTGGATATCAGCTGATTCCTCAGGAATTAGCTTCCTAATGACCACCGGCAAAGTGATACATGTGTTCATCGGTCAGACATTTTCAAGGATGCCCAGTTCTAACTTAAAATTACAAGCGTCTAGTCCGTCATTCATAATCCAGCCGTCGTCCATTAGAGAATATCCGCGTCCATAATCCAAAGACCTATTTCATATTCCATATAACAGTATTAGTATCTAACTTAAAACAACCATGCCGGACTTCATTCCTTCTCTCAGAATAATTGGATCTAACTTTTACAAAACCTGCAGCTCCCAATAGCTCCTGGATCTAGACCACAAAAATGAAGGGATCTAGTTTATCGGTGCTATGGCACAAATATCATGTAGAATGGGATTGTGTGGATAATATCAGATTCATGAAAGTTGAAGTCCTGCAGCATGCTCCACAAATATCATCAAAGGTCATAAAACTTTCTGGTCTGCACCAGTGTGGATCTATACTTGTTTTTTGTTTTTTTTTTACAAAATTGTCTCCCTTGACCAGGTGAGCTTCTAGAAACAAAGACTTCATTTTCTGAGTAGAGGTAAAAACCGAACATATTTTGATTATTTTATTCAAATTTCAATTTCACTTCTGGTATATGTACATGTATAAAATACATACAGAATGAACTGTATACAGAATAACACAAAGAACAGGTATAAGTATCTCATTACATCCTTAACCAAAGATCAATACCTGGGTGATATTACAACAATACCATGGTGTTATAAATACATGAGCAGTGTGACTAATGTCACAGGACCTACGAAGTACAGTAGGCATTAGGACTCGAACGCGAACTGAACTCTTGGAAATCCCCACCCCCAGTTGAAATCCTGCCTATATTAAGATGGGCACCGCCCAAGTCAGAATCGCCAGTGATTTTCATCAAAAATCACCAGAAATTTTCATCAAAATTAGGTCAGCTCAGAACTTGTTGGTAACAGTCTCCTAATGCGCCTTCATTCCAAAATAAATAACGATCGCCGATTTAATTTTACAATTTTTTAATTAAAGGAAACAGATTGAATAATATAGATTCAGTAGATTTCAAGCTTTACGTGTGAAAATACATTTACATCTCTTTAATGGTTTTCAGTGCCCTTGTCCAGGATCAAAACAACTTTTTGAATCACATTATTTTCCCAACAATACAACAAATTTTTATATATAGTACTATAGTAGAAAGGTAGCATTTATGTAGTTTACGGTAATTCAACTCAAGACCAACACCTTCTATGCACAAGATAATAATGATTAACCTCAGTAATAGGGCCATGTGGCATAGTGGAATGTGTTTCAATGACAGGGTATTTTTAGACGGACACTGATACTCATTAAATGCGATAAAACGCTGGAGCAAAACGGACCACAGTTTTCTTGGCAATGATGAAATGTTTGGATGTGAAATACGATACACGTTAAAGGCTACAGTTAACATATATCTATAACAATATACTGAAGTCTTAATTATAAATCTAATTATAATCAGAATTATTTCAGATCAGAACTTGATGGTAACAATGCCCTAATGCACGTTCATGCCAAAAATCAAGGTTCTAATGTCAACGGTTCTCCTTATTTTGCCGACGAAAGGATTCGGATGGACTGACTCACTCATTACCGGACAATTTGCGATCTGTAGCCTACTTCGTAGGAATATTGTTATGATTGACTTAACTTTAGCTGCTGAAGATATTTCTAATTTGAGGGTAATGGGCAATCATACTAAATTTATTTTTATAACTTCATTTATTTTCACAATGAGCAACATAATCGAGATTAGCAACGGAAGTTTTACAACATAATATAATACGCATCATGGGTCTCCTTCAGTTTAGTGTAGACATATATACCCTTGAATATCTGTTACCATGATTCAGTCATAATATTGTTTGTATTATATTGATGTCGACAAGGAATATACATAATTATTTGATAGTATTATTAATTGTATGTTGTTTATGAATAACATGAACTTTTTATTCGCTGGAATCCAGCCATTTGTTCCATATGGGCAATATTCTCATCAGCCATCACCAGTCAATATGAATGTGATACATATACAATTGATACAGTATGGTGAAGGTGAACTGTAACACCAGTATACAAAATTATTCCGAGCTCATTGAATCAGCATCACATGATACTGAGACAGATCAGTACGGAGTGTCGGTAAAATCAGATGTGTTTTGTAGAGAATTCTGTCAATGAGGATGCTATACTGTACACATACAAAATATGAAGTGTTGATGTGTAGGGCCTGTAGCACAAAATTACAAGTTGGTAAAACTAGGCACACCGGGTCTCATTTCTGCCGCTAACGTGTTGATTTGAGTAGGGGCGTCCTCTCAGGGGGAGGTGTGGGTGGGAAGGGGCCTAATGTCTCAAACAGTTTTCCAGGTTTCCCATCAATATACTGGAACGAATTTTCTGATTGGTCGAATGATAGAGTGTCCCTCGTAGGAATACCATAGACATGAAAAGAGCCTTTCCATAGACCGAAATCACTAGCCCACCCATATGCTGTAGGTCACAGATCGTCTCATAGACTTCTGGCTCTTCTCTCTCATAGTATCACCATGGTAACGTCTATCTCATTTAGAAGGCGCTCGTTACATGGGTTCGCCTCTATTCACCAAATACTCATGGTAAGTCGAGTTGGTAAGGTGGGTCATTCACTTCTAACCCAGACAGAGGATACATCAGCAAAGCATTACAGAGAGTCTTAATTTCAAAGGTTACACTAAGTAGATAAATGAAACCACTACTGACAGATGGAGTCAACACCAAATTTACAGTTTCAAAAAATAGTAATTATATTCTTATTTCCAAAGTGCTTTTATATATACATGTATTTTACAAGATTCCTCTTTGTACAAATCGCAGGGTTAATTCACCGAAGTGTAAACCGATTTAATATGGTGCAGCACCCGATAAAGTAGATATTTCGTACACTGGCTGAACTCGTCTGTGATAGAATTTAGCTCTCTCCTAAATAAATCATGCACTGCTTGTATCAAAAAGGCTGTATTTAGGAGTTAATCACCGCCTTAGTGAATATTATCGTGTAATAATTTTTCGATGTTTTGTTTTAGACCGTCAATCAAAAAACCGAGCGGCGCAGCCGCGAGGTTTTTTGATGAGGTCTAAAACTAAACATCGAAAAACTATTACACGATAATATTCACTAAGAAGGTCATTAACTCCATTCTAACATGCACAATGATAAATATTTCCTCATTTCATAAGCGGAATGGCAACTTTTCTGCAAACTTGTCCCGTTTTGATGCGAGAATTTCGTGACTGGTTTGCAGGCCATGCTCGCGCGTGCTGTTCGTTCACGAGCTGCAGCTGTGTGAACTCCGCCCACTGCGCAGTGAATGAACCAATCGTCGCTCAACTTTGTGGCACTGCGTCACAAGAATTAGACGTCACCAGTTCGGCACGTGAATGTAAACAGATGACAACAAACAAATGAAGTTTATCGTGTGATAATCTCCGTATGTTTTGAGGTCTGGACCAATCAGCGCACGGCTATAACGTGGAGCATGTTAGAATAATTATTATACCAAAAGAAAAAAGAATAACTACAGGTTTTGAAATACTAACATTCCTTCAAGGACACTCGAACCATGATTTCCTCTATCGAGGTATTCCCAGTGTCACTTAAGCCAGTTCTCCTGAATCACTAAAGTTACCAACCTGCAGTACTGAACAACTGGTTTTTGATACCCTAAAGACATGTAACCACTCCCGCCGTCTAAGGATAGCACTACCTAGTCCACGATTCACCTGCAGCTCCTGATAGGTAACTCTTACTCTATCCTGCAGTGCCGTCTAATCAAATCCTGGCATCTCCCTATGGTCGGGCTACTCAATCATAGGATACATCTCTCAGTATTACACAGCATCGATAGTAGATTTACAAGACAAAACCTGGTCACCTGCAGTACTTAAGGTACCTGTACTGCAGTTTCATCTCCGGAAACAGGCATATCTTGGTTCGAATATCCTTTAAAGGATATTAACTATTCAAATTGGAATATAACTATACCAAAGTAAACTAATGCGGATTTTATTATTCTGTTGGTTTCGTAATAGTTAAAATGAAGTATCCTTAAGGATATTTATCAATATAACAGCTTCTAATTTGATAAATATGAAAGACAAGTATCCTGCAGGATAGTACCACTTAAGCATCTTTAAGGATATGTGACATTCCTACGTATCTAGTATCCCTAGGGATATATGGTATCCTGACTTCTTGGGTATCCTTAAGGATATATGGTATCCTGACTTCTTGGGTATCCTTAAGAATATATGACCCAACATCTTTGGTATCCTTAAGGATATATAACCAGACTTCTTTTGTAACCTTAAGGATAAATGACCTGACATCTATAGTATCCTGAAGGATATATATCCTGACATCTATATCCTGAAGGATATATGACCTGACATCTATGGTATCCTGAAGGATATATGACTTGACATCTATGGTATCCTGAAGCATATGTCCTGACATCTATAGTATCCTGAAGGATATATGACCTGACATCTATAGTATCCTGAAGGATATATATCCTGACATCTACAGTGTCCTGAAGGATATATGGCCGGACATCTATGGTATCCTGAAGGATATTGGACAGGACATCTTTGGTATCCTTGAGGATATATAACCTGACATCTATACTATCCTGAAGGATATATATCCTGACATCTGTGGTATCCTGAAGGATATATGACGACATCTGTGGTATCCTGAAGGATATGTTTTGACATCTATAGTATCCTGAAGGATATATGGCCTGACATCTATAGTATCCTGAACGATATATATCCTGACATCTACAGTATCCTGAAGGATATATGGCCTGACATCTATGGTATCCTGAAGGATATTGGACCCGACATCTTCGATATCCTCAAGGATATATAACCTGACATCTATAGTATCCTGAAGGATATATATCCCTGACATCTATGGTATTCTGAAGGATATATGACTTGACATCTATGGTGTCTTGAAGGATATGTCCTGACATCTATAGTATCCTGAAGGATATATATATCCTGACATCTATGGTATCCTGAAGGATATATATCCTGACATCTATGTATCCTGAAGGATATATGACTTGAAATCTATGGTATCCTGAAGGATATGTCCTGACATCTATAGTATCCTGAAGGATATATATATATCCTGACATCCATGGTATCCTTCCATTCACCACTGTAGGATACCTCAACATGAAGGATATTCACTTTGGTAAAACACCATCCTGAAGGATACCACATGTCAGCTATTTTCGATATAGGATGACATATATATATATTTATTCGTATGTCTGTAATCTCTTGCCGTGGCAAGTTGATCATACCTCGTCAAGGACAAGGGGCAGAATGCACAGATCTTACCTTACATGAACTTCATATAGGCCGCCAGATGATGTAGAGATCACATTTCGTTGGCAGAGCCAATCAGAATTCAAACACTGGCGTTTGACAGCTTTACAAGGCCATATTTTAGTAAAGAACACGACCTCAAAATATGAATAATCTCTAATTTTAGAAAAATAATTAGTATGGAAACATAAGTTACATAATCCTCAACATTTATTGATATAAATATAGGAACGCACAAATGCGTAATTTGAATCCCAAATACTAATCGAGCGCACAGAGCTAGTTCCAACGAAGTGTCCGTGGACGAAACAGTGTGACAAAACTACACGTCTAAGAAAGAAATAAAGGAAAACCACACTTCCTCATCGACATTTCCAGGTAAAGTGCGACCTCCGCTTTTATAGTACATATTCATTTAAGAGCTAAAATTATTACAGACGCTGTAATCGATCATAACCAGACAAAACGAAAACTGGCACCGCGGTAACGCCACTAATGTTAACTCGGCCGAAACGGACATAACACTTTACATACGAGCAAAATTTATGCATATCTAACGTATTTGACAAAGTCAATGTATCGAAATTTCGTCGCACTACTCTATTCCATACTCCAATATTTCAAGCACGTGAAATCAAACAAAAATTATTTGCGGGGAATGTGACTTCCACATCCCTAGCTGGACATGCTAGTGGGGAACCCTCAATCTCAGGTTAATTACCATTGGTGAAGTTAACGTCCAACAAATGCAAAATTGAGCTTGGCATCCGGCCCTATGTTATTCAGTGATGTATTCCCCTACGGACCCTGTTGCCTCGACGGAGGTCTTTGCGCTCATCCAGCGCTTGTTAAGATACTGTTTACAAGATTTGTGTAATTTAGTAAAGAATTGTAACAAAGTTATGATTAAAAACAACGATTTTGGCGATTATCTTTGGATTATTTTATGACTTCCAATAAAGTTGATAGAACTTCAGGGAATACCCGATGGTATATCATATTTTGTAACAAATACGAAAATGTTTAAATTTTTTAAAATATAATCATAACTAGGTAAATGCTATTGTTTAATTTGTTATTTTTGTCCCGAGTTACCCAGTTGCCCGAGTAGAATCTATCAGTACTTGACACAAGGAAATTCATTGTTTGGTTTTATCGTTAAAACCACTGATTAAAATACCATTTAACAATCCTCACACCTTTATTAACCTGGCTATTATTTATGGGGATCTATATTTAATATGTATAACTTTCACTATGTATACTATTGTTTGATCCTGAGACATGTTTTTGCCAATTTCGAGGTTTATAGGTCAGCTAAATAGGTCAAATTTTCATCAAAGGTAGGTCAGCTAGGAACTGGTAACATTCGCCTAATGCACGTTGATGCCAAAAATCAAGGTTCTAATGTCAACGGTTCGTAGGCAGTGGGGATACGGGAGATGGTCGAGAGATGACTTAGGGGCCCTCCATCTAGAAAGAAATACGGGAGACGGTCGAGAGATGACTTGGGGGCACTCCATCTAGAAATAATCTGAAATCTTCTGAAAATTCCGAGGTTTACAGGTCACATTAGTAGGTCAGCTCAGAAGTTGCTGTTAACAGTCTCCTATTGCAAGTTCATGCCAAAAATCAAGGTTCTAATGTCAACGGTTCTCCTTATTTTGCCGATGAAAGGATTCAGATGGACGAATGGACTCACTAACTCACTCATTGCCGGACAATTTGCAAATGAGAGCCTACTTCGTAGGATAGGAAGAATTGCTCCAAATTGTTTTTTCTATATTTCAAGTCTTCTACAAGAACATGGCAGTTAGACTAACGTCACAGGATCTACGAAGTAGGGTTTGATATGATTTAAGTGTGTACTCGAGGGATGACTTGGAGGCCCTATGTGCTACCGTGAAAGAATTTAAAAAGCAGTGTCTAATTGACAGTGGGTACTATTAACTTTCCCAGATGTCACCGCTGGTGAGTCATTAGCGTAGCATAGCATGGCGCAACTATTATCGCCCTCAGTTCATATTACCCTGGACACTGATCAGCCCGGCAGTACAGCACGAGGTCATCCATCCAAGTCTTGACCGGGCTCAAAGTCGCTTAACTTCGGTGATTTTACCGATGTGACCAACGTGATATGCCGTATCAGGGAACCTTCAAAAGTCACAGTGAAACATACAGCCAAGGGTTCCCGATGGGCATGACAGTGCACTCGCTGAGCCATCAATAAATAATAAAAAATAATTATCAATCAAATTTTCATCAGAATTCGGTCAGCTCAGAACTTGCTGGTAACAATGCCCTAATGCACGTTCATGCTAAAAATCAAGGTTTTAATGTCAACGGTTCTATTTATTTTGCCGACGAAAGGTTTCGGACGGACTGGCTCATTACCGGACAATTTGCAAATGGTAGCCTACGTCGTGGGAATATAAAAGAAGGGGGGAAATGTCCAAAGGGGGAATATCTGGATTAACGGGTAGCATGAATAATCCACTAACTGACAATATCGTGGTCTTGACTCGGGGCCCAGTCAGTGACGTTATCCCACTAGGTGTTGTGAGTGGCCAGTCTGGGACAGCATATGGTGACCCTATGCGAGGGGCCGATCAGTGACGTCATGTTAATAGTTATGTCAACGGTACAGTCAGGGACGTTATCTAAATGTCATGAGCCAGCCTTTTGGAATATGTTTGCGGATCGCAGTCAGACAATATGCCACCAAGCCGTGTGAGGGCGCACTCATGCAGTGAGTGGATGCTTCCAGGTACTCTGAGGGGTCAATCGTGAGTGAATGTTCCTAGGTAGTCTGAGGGGTCAATCGTGAGTGAATGTTACTAGGTAGTCTGAGGGGTCAATCGTGAGTGAATGTTACTAGGTAGTCTGAGGGACCCCGACAGTGAGGAAATGCTACCAGGCCGTCTGAGGGACCAGTCAGAGGCAGTATGTCACAAGGTAGTGTGATGGGCCGAGACAGGTGCAGCATGTTACCAGGTTACATGTATATCAGTGGCTCAGTCACTGATTGTGTGTTGATAGGTTGGGTCATGGGTTAGGTTGGGTTAAGTGATTGTGTGATACTATTAGTGCGAGGGCCCAGTCACTGACAGTATGTTACCAGTAACAGACAGTATGCTACCAGGTAGTGTGAGGGGCACAGCCATTGACAGTATGTTACCAGGTAGCGTGAGGGACCCAATAACTGACAGCATGTTAGCAGATAGTGTGAAGGACCCAGTAGCTGACAGTATGTTACCGGATAATGTGAGGAGCCCAGTGTCTGACTGTATGCAACCAGGTAGTGTGAGGGGCCCAGTAACTTACAGTAAGTTACCAGGTAGTGCGAGGGGTCCAGTAACTGACAGTATTCTACCAGATAGTGTGAGGGGTCCAGTCACTGACATTATGTTATCAGGTAAGTGTGAAAGATACAATAACTAACAGTATGTTACAAGGTAGCGTGAGGGTCCAGTAACTGGCAGTGTGTTACCACATAGTGTGAGGGACCCAGTCACTGGGAGTATGTTACCACATAGTGTGAGGGACCCAGTCACTGGCAGTGTGTTACCAGATAGTGTGAGGGACCCAGTAACTGACAGTGTGTTACCACATAGTGTGAGGGACCCAGTCACTGGGAGTATGTTACCAGATAGTGTGAGAGACCCAGCCACTGACAGTATGCTAAAAGATAGTATGCGGGGCCTATTCACTGGCAGTATGCTACCAGACAGTGTGAGGGGCCCAGTCAACGGCAGTATGTTACCAGATGATTTGTGGGGCCCAATAACTGACAAAATGTTTCCAGGTAGTGTGAGGAGCTCAGTAACTAACAGTATACTACCAGATAGTGTGAGGGGCCCAGTCTCTGACAGTATGTTATCAGATAGTGTGAGGGGTCCAGTAACTGACAGTATGCTACCAGTAACAGACAGTATGTTACCAGGTAGCGTGAGGGACCCAATAACTGACAGCATGTTAGCAGGTAGTGTGAAGGATTCAGTAACTGACAGTATGTTACCAGGTAGCGTGAGGGTCCAGTAGCTGACAGTATGTTACCGGATAATGTGAGGAGCCCAGTGTCTGACAGTATGCAACCAGGTAGTGTGAGGGGCCCACTAACTTACAGTAAGTTACCAGGTAGTGTGAGGGGTCCAGTAACTGACAGTATTCTACCAGATAGTGTGAGGGGTCCAGTCACTGACATTATGTTATCAGGTAGTGTGAAAGATACAATAACTAACAGTATGTTACAAGGTAGCGTGAGGGTCCAGTAACTGGCAGTGTGTTACCACATAGTGTGAGGGACCCAGTCACTGGGGGTATATTACCAGATAGTGTGAGGGACCCAGTCACTGGCAGTGTGTTACCAGATAGTGCGAGGGACCCAGTAACTGGCAGTGTGTTACCACATAGTGTGAGGGACCCAGTCACTGGGAGTATGTTACCAGATAGTGTGAGAGACCCAGCCACTGACAGTATGCTAAAAGATAGTATGCGGGGCCTATTCACTGGCAGTATGCTACCAGACAGTGTGAGGGGCCCAGTCAACGGCAGTATGTTACCAGATGATTTGTGGGGCCCAATAACTGACAAAATGTTTCCAGGTAGTGTGAGGGGCTCAGTAACTAACAGTATACTACCAGATAGTGTGAGGGGCCCAGTCTCTGACAGTATATTATCAGATAGTGTGAGAGGTCCAGTAACTGACAGTATGCTACCAGTTAGCGTGAGGGTCCCAGTAACTGACAGTATGCTACCAGGTAGTGTGAGTGACCCAGTCGCTGACAGTATGCCACCAGATAGTATAGGAGGTCCAGTCACTGGCAGTATGCTACCAAATAGTATGAGGGGCCCAGTCACTTGCAGTATGTTGCTAGATAGTGAGGGGCCCAGTCACTGGCAGTGTGTTACCAGATAGTGTGATGGGTCCAATCACTGGCAGTATGTTACCAGATAGTGTGAGGGGTCCAGTCAATGGTAGTATGCTACCAGGTAGGGTGAGTGACCCAGTCGCTGACATTATGCCATCAGATAGTATAAGAGGTCGAGTCACTGGTAGTATGCTACCAGATAATGTGACGGGCCCAGTCAATGGCAGTATGCTACCAGATAGTGCGAGGGGCCCAGTCACTGGCAATATGTTACCAGATAGTGTGAGGGGCCCAGTCACTGAAAGTATGCTATCAGATAGTATGAAGGGCCCAGTCACTGACAGTATGTTACCAGATGGTGTGGGGCCCAGTCACTGACAGTATGTTACCAGATAATGTGAGGGGTCCAGTCACTGACAGTACGTTACCAGGTAGTGTGATGGTCCCAGTCACTGGAAGTGTGTTACCAGATAGTGTGAGGGGCCCGGTCACTGACAGTATGCTACCAGATAGTGTGAGGGGCCCAGTCACTGGCAGTATGCTACCAGATAGTATGAGGGGCCCAGTCACTGGCAGTATGCTTCCAGATAGTGTGAGGGGCCCAGCCACTGACAGTGTGCCATCAGATAGTGTGAGGGGTCCAGTCAGGGACAGTATGTTACCATGTAGTGTGTGCGGCCCAGTCACTGGCAGTATGCTACCAGCTAGTATGAGTGGCCCAGTTACTGACAGTATGCTACCAGGTATTATAAGGGGTCCAGTCACTCGCAGTATGCTACCAGATAGTATGAAGGGTCCAGTCACTGGCAGTGTGTTACCAGATAGTGTGATGGATCCAGTAACTGGCAGTGTGTTACCAGATAGGGTGAGGGACCCAGTCACTGGCAGTGTGTTACCAGATAGTGTAAGGGACCCAGTTACTGGCAGTGTGTTACCAGATAGTGTGAGGGACCCAGTAACAGCCAGTGTGTTAACAGATACTGTTAGGGGCCCAGTAAATGGAAGTGTACTACCAAGTAATGTGAGGGGCCCAGTCACTGGAAGTATGCTACCAGTAACTAACAGTATGCTACCAGGTAGTGTGATGGATCCAGTCACTGGCAGTGTGCTACCAGATAGTGTGAGGGACCCAGTTACTGGCAGTGTGTTACCAGATAGTTTGAGGGACCCAGTCACTGGGAGTATGCTACCATATAGTGTGAGGGCCCAGTCACTGGCAGTATGCTACCAGATTGTGTGAGGGCCCAGTAACTAGCAGTATGCTACCAGATTGTGTGAGGGACCCAGTCACTGACAGTATGTTACCAGATAGTGTGAGGGGCCTAGTCACTGGAAGTATGTTACTAAATAATTTGAAGGGCCCAGTCACTGGCAATATGCTAGTAACTGACAGTAGGCCACCAGGTAGTGGGAGGGGCCCAGTAACTGACATTATGCTATCAGATAGTGTGAGGGGCCCAATCAGTAAGGAAAATAATCAGGTAGTATTTGGAGCCCAGACAGAGGCAGTATATTTTATCAAATGAACCGTCAGAGGTAATATGTCACCAAGTAGGTATGAGTGGCACAGAAAGTAGCGTGAGAGACTCGGTCACTGACAGTATGTTATCAGGTAGCGTGAGAGGTCCAGTCAGAGAGAGTATGTAATAAAGCTATATCAATGGCCCAGTCAGTGACTCTGTGTGACAAGGTATTCATGACGGTATGTTATCGGGTTAAATCACTGGTCCAGTCAATCACTGTTTATTACTAGGTTGTGTCATTGGGCCAAGTCAATGAATATGTGTTACTTGATAGTGTCAAGGGGCCAGTCACTACCTGTTGGTTTCTTGGCAGTGTCATGGGGCTCAGTCAGGGACTGTATGTTAGCAGGTTATATGAATGACCAGTCTCTGACTGTCTTACTAGGTAGTGTCACGGAGTCAGTCAGTTTTAGTTGTCACCGGTTGTATCTGTGGCTCATTCACTGACTGTGTGTTACAAGGAAATGTCATGCGGCCAGCCGGTGGCAGTATGTTACCAGGTTATATCAGTGGTCCGATCAATGGCTGTGTTACTGGGTAGTGTTATGGGGCAAGTCAGTGACACTGACAGTGTATATATACTACGACGTAGTGCGAGGTCTAAGTCAATGAGAGTATGTGACCAGATAGCCCAAGCGACCAAGTCAGTAACTGTGTGTCACAATTATATGTCACGGGACCAGTCAGTGAAAGTATGTTGCCAGCTTATCAGTGGTCGAGTCAATGACTATTTGTCAGTGACATGCGGCCCAATCAGTGACTGTGTTTTACCAGGTTATACCATGGGGTCCAGTCAGTGAATGTGTACTACTAGGTGTTGTCAAGGGGCCAGTCTGTAACAGTGCATATTATATGATACAATCTAGTGCACAATGTGAAGACTTAAATTTTCCATCAATACCACAGAGTATTAATGCAGAAACTTGTCAAACAAGGCTACACCACCAAACAAGGCTACACCACCAAACAAGGCTATACCACCAAACTCCTCCATTCAAAGTTGCTAAAACTCTGTGATAAGGATCGTACACTGACGGCTAAATACGATCATAGCCCGCAAGATCTTTGGTGCTACGTTTCGTAACTTGTGTCTAATTTCGCTTATCCCGAGGTGGGGGTCGATGGATATCAGGTGTTTTACATTTTCACGATGTTGAAATGAACAGACACAGTGAAAGCGTGACTGAGATACATACTATGTAAAACAACTTGGAAATTCATCTGGATAAAAAATAATGATTAGAATTTTGTGTCAAGAACCTCATCATGTATTGTTTTTTCTCTTGTAAGAAACCACCCCGTGTTTTGTTTTTTTTTATTATTGTTATTTCATACACATTTGGGATTAGTGGGAACTGTCATACGAAATAGGTCTTTCGATTATTGACTTGGAAATTCTTTTTTGGACGACGGCTGAATATTGAATGTCGGATCTGACGCTTGCCATAAGTAGGTAACAGCTATGTTACCATGTAGCGTAAAAAGTCTAGTCAGTGGCAGTGTGTTACCAGGTTATATGAATTGCCCAGTTAGTTACATCTAGGTCACTGAACTTAGGTCACTGACTGTATGTGACTAAATATTGTAACAGAGCCAGTCAACGAAAATAGAGGTCTAGGGAAACGCAATGTTAAAATTTAGGTGACTATGGGACCGAAACGAAAACTTTCCATGAGTGTGACATAAGTAGAGCAGCCGACTGTGGAGCTATATTCCAGTATTGTAGTTGGTGAATCGAGAAATATTCCTGGGATGGGGGGGTGTAGCACATGAAGACAACTGATCATAGAAAGTGCCAGTTTAAAAAGATAACTTGAAAAAGGATTTTGAAGGATTCACTGCAAATGTTCTCAGTATCAGCTTGAATATTCAAATAACATATTAAAAGTCGGCCCAGATGAATTTGTATCGATGGATTGTAAAGAAACGACATCCCTCTTTGCCGAAAAATGGTTTCCAATATCGTACCCCGTTAATTTCATAAAGGGGAAGACAACAGCTTGAAAGTCGTTCATTCACACCAAAAGATTTGAGCCAGGTCCGGGTTGGATAACGTTCTGTTCATCACCGTACAGTCTGGGTGTTAAACCAGAAGATTATGAAATTGTGCTACAAGAGGCAAAATATTGCTACATTAATAAAATCATTTACACGAATTCCATCGACAGTACCCATTCTCCCACAGTCAGAGTATGTAACACTCTCTGACTGTTTTGTGTCGAAATGTGAAGCAAGAAGTTGCATTCAGACTATGTCGACTTTGATCGATATATGAAGCATTTATCAGCAAACTAAAGAGATAGAAAATGTACCCAGAAAATGTTATAGGAGAATGAACAAGCTAAATGCTTAACTATTTGGAAAGAGCACATGTTACGAGGATATCCTGAACACAAACCGCTCAGTTTTGAAAAGAAGATTTTGATTGGCCTAAGGGCTACGCGTAAGGTTTTAAATCCTACCTTAATCAGAGGGTGTATCTAACATCTGGGAAGCACCAGGCGCTTTAACCCCTATGCTATCAGAGGTTGTATCTAATATCTGGGAATCACCAGGAGTGTCAACTGCTATGCTATCAGAGTGTGTATATAACAGGCATTTTAACCTCTATTCTATTAGAGGGTGTAGCTAACATCTGGGAATCACCAGGTGTTTAACCTCTATGCTATTGGAGGGTGGATCTAACATCTGGAAATCACCAGGCGTTTTAACATCTGTGCTGTCATAGGGTGTATCTAACATCTGGGAACCACAAGGCGTTTTAACATCTGTGCTATCGGATGGTATATCTAACATCTGTGAATCACCAGGCGTTTTAACCTCTATATTATCAGAGTGTGTATCTAACATCTGGGAATCACCAGGCGTGTTAACCTCTATGCTATCAGTGGATGTATATACGATCCGGAAATCACCAGGCGTTTTAACCGCTATGATATCGGAGGGTGGATCTAACATCTGGGAATCACCAGGCATTTTAACCTCTATGCTATCAGTGGGTGTATATAAGATCCGGAAATCACCAGCCGTTTTAACCTCTATGCTATCGGAGGGTGTATCTAACATCTGGAAATCTCCAGGCGTTTTAACCTCTATACTATCAGAGTGTGTATGTAACATCTGGGAATCACCAGGCGTGTTAACCTCTATGCTATCAGTGGGTGTATATAAGATCCGGAAATCACCAGGCGTTTTAACCGCTATGATATCGGAGGGTGGATCTAACATCTGGGAATCACCAGGCGTTTTAACCTCTATGCTATCAGTGGGTGGATCTAACATCTGGAAATCGCCAGGCGTTTTAACCTCTATGCTATCAGTGGGTGTATATAAGATCCGGAAATCACCAGGCGTTTTAACCTCCATGCTATCGGAGGGTGGATCTAGCATCTGAGAATCACCAGGCGTTTTAACCTCTATGATATCAGTGGGTGTATATAAGATCCGGAAATCACCAGGCGTTTTAACCTCTATGCTATCGGAGGCCGGATCTAACATCTGGGAATCACCAGGCGTTTCAACCTCTATGCTATCAGTGGGTGTATATAAGATCCGGAAATCACCAGGCGTTTTAACCTCTATGCTATCAGAGGGTATATCTAACATTTCGAAATCGCCAGGCGTTTTAACCTCTGTGCTATCAGTGGGTTATATAAGATCCGGAAATCACAAGGCGCTTTAACCTCTATGCTATCGGAGGGTGGATCTAACATCTGGGAATCTCCAGGCGTTTTAACCTCTATGCTATCAGTGGGTGTATATAAGATCCGGAAATCACCAGGCGTTTTAACCCCTATGCTATCAGAGGGCTATCTAACATCTGGGAATCACCAGGCGTTTTAACCTCTATGCTATCGGAGGGTGTATCTAACATCTCCGAATCACGAGGCGTTTTAACCTCTATGCTTTTAGAGGGTTATCTAACATCTGGGAATCACCAGGCGTTTTAACCTCTTTGTTATCAGTGGGTGTGTATATAAGATCCGGAAATCACCTGGCGATTTAACCTCTATGCTATTGGAGGGTATATCTAACATCTGGAAATCGCCAGGCGTTTTAATCTCTGTGCTATCAGTGGGATATATAAGATCCGGAAATCACCAGGCGTTTTAACCTCCATGGTATCGGAGGGTGGATCTAACATCTGAGAATCACCAGGCGTTTTAACCTCTATGCTATTAGTGAGTGTATATAAGATCCGGAAATCACAAGGCGCTTTAACCTCTATGCTATCAGAGGGTGTATCTAACATCTCGAAATCGCCAGGCGTTTTAACCTCTGTGCTATCAGTGGGTGTATATAAGATCCGGAAATCACCAGGCGTTTTAACCTACATGCTATCGGAGGGTGGATCTAAAATCTGAGAATCACCAGGCGTTTTAACCTCTATGCTATCAGTGGGTGTATATAAGATCCGGAAATCACCAGGCGTTTTAACCTCCATGCTATCGGAGGGTGGATCTAACATCTGGGAATCACCAGGCGTTTTAACCTCTATGCTATCAGTGGGTGTATATAAGATCTGAAAATCACCAGGAGTTTTAACCTCTATGCTATCGGAGGGTGGATCTAACATCTGGGAATCACCAGGCGTTTTAACCTCTATGCTATTAGTGAGTGTATATAAGATCCGGAAATCACAAGGCGCCTTAACCTCTATGCTATCGGAGGGTGGATCTAACATCTGGGAATCACCAGGCGTTTTAACCTATATGCTATCAGTGGGTGTATATAAGATCCGGAAATCACAAGGCGCTTTAACCTCTATGCTATCGGAGGATGGATCTAACATCTGGGAATCTCCAGGCGTTTTAACCTCTATCCTATCAGTGGGTGTATATAAGATCCGGAAATCACCAGGCGTTTTAACCCCTATGCTATCAGAGGGCTATCTAACATCTGGGAATCACCAGGCGTTTTAACCTCTATGTTATCAGTGGGTGTATATAAGATCCGGGAATCACCAGGCGTTTTAACCTCTATGCTACCGGAGGGTGTATCTAACATCTCGGAATCACGAAGCGTTTTAACCTCTATGCTTTTAGAGGGTTATCTAACATCTGGGAATCACCAGGCGTTTTAACCTCTATGTTATCAGTGGGTGTGTATATAAGATCCGGAAATCACCAGGCGACTTAACCTCTTTGCTATTGGAGGGTATATCTAACATCTGGAAATCGCCAGGCGTTTTAACCTCTGTGCTATCAGTGGGATATATAAGATCCGGAAATCACCAGGCGTTTTAACCTCCATGCTATCGGAGGGTGAATCTAACATCTGAGAATCACCAGACGTTTTAACCTCTATGCTATTAGTGAGTGTATATAAGATCCGGAAATCACAGGGCGCTTTAACCTCTATGCTATCGGAGGGTGGATCTAACATCTTGGAATCACCAGGCGTTTTAACCTATATGCTATCAGTGGGTGTATATAAGATCCGGAAATCACAAGGCGCTTTAACCTCTATGCTATCGGAGGGTGGATCTAACATCTGGGAATCTCCAGGCGTTTTAACCTCTATGCTATCAGTGGGTGTATATAAGATCAGGAAATCACCAGGCGTTTTAACCCCTATGCTATCAGAGGGCTATCTAACATCTGGGAATCACCAGGCGTTTTAACCTCTATGTTATCAGTGGGTGTATATAAGATCCGGGAATCACCAGGCGTTTTAACCTCTATGCTATCGGAGGGTGTATCTAACATCTCGGAATCACGAGACGTTTTAACCTCTATGCTATTAGAGGGTTATCTAACATCTGGAAATCACCAGTCGTTTTAACATTTATGCTTTTAGAGGGTTATCTAACATCTGGGAATCACCAGGCGTTTCAACCTCTATCTAATCAGTGGGTGTGTATATAAGATCCGGAAATCACCAGGCGATTTAACCTCTATGCTATTGGAGGGTGTATCTAACATCTGGGAATCACCAGGCGTTTTAATCTCTATGCTATTGGAGGGTTTATCTAACATCTGGGATTCACCAGGCGGTTTAACTTCTATGCCTTCAGGGGGTGTATCTAATGTCTGGGAATTACCAGGCGTTTTAACCTCTGTGCTATCAGAGGGTGTTTTGAACATCTGGGAATCACCTGGAGTTCTAACGTATATTCTATCACATGTTGCATCTAACATCTGAGATTCACCCGCGTTAACGTCTATGCGATCAGTGGGTGTTTCTAACATCTGGGACACACCAGGTGTTTCAACTTCTATGGGATCAGAGGGTGTATCTATCATCTGGGAATCTCCAGGCGTTTTAACCTCTATGCTGTCAGAGGGTGTATCCACTATCTTGGAATCACTGAGCGTTTCAACTTCTATGCTATCGGAGGGTATATCTAATATCTGGGAATCACCAGGCGTTTTAAACTCTGTGCTATCAGAGGGTGTTTTGAACATCTGGGAATCACCAGGAATTCTAACCTCTATTCTATCAGGTAGTGTATCTAACATCTGAGAATCACCCGACATTAACCTCTATGCGATCAGAGGGTGTTTCTAACTTCTGGGACTCACCAGGTGTTTTAACCTCTATGCGATCAGACGGTATATCTATCATCTGGGAATCAACAGGGCGTTTTAACCTCTATGCTGTCAGCGGGTGTATCCAATATTTGGGAATCACTGAGCGTTTCAACTTCTATGCTATCGGAGGGTATATCTGACATCTGAGAATCACCAGACTTTTAACCTCTATGCTATCAGAGGGTGCATGTTCTGTCTGAGAATCATCAGGCGTTTTAACCTCTATGCTATCAGAGGTGTATCTAACATCTGGGAATCATCAAGCGTTTTAACCTCTATGCTATCAGAGGTGTATCTAACATCTGGGAATCATCAGCCGTTTTAACCTCTATACTATCAGAGGGTGTATCTGCCATTTGGGAATGGCCAGGCGAGTGCCTCGTTTTGGTACTTCTAATCGCCTCTGTCCTATGCATGAGAAAGGACATGTTTCGTCATCATCTGTAAATATTTTGACTATAAGTCGCCAAATTGCATTAAATTAACCCTTCCAGGCCTCAGGGAGCCATTATGCCCCCTACCAAACTTAACTCTGTCTCAGGAACGACAAAAAAATTGAGAGCTGACACTCCAACGTATTGAGGTCATTTTGAGCCTATCTGAATAACCTCCCGAGCAGTGGATCATATGGTTAAATTCAAAATGGCGTCCATGTCGTGGGTTACCAGAAAAGTATTGTTTTCGTCATGATTCTTCAAGATTCCCGCTTTTCTGCGGAAAAAAGTGGGCAGAAATTATATTTATTTCATATCAAGGTGTTAATTTATCATACAGTATTTAGAAAAAAACGCAAATACGAAATTCGAAAAATCTGACGGAAAAATCGACGAAGAAATGCTTTTCTCAGATGATTTAGGTGACCGAAATCCCCGCACACACACCCATGCCTGGACAGGTCTCAAAATCTGTGGCGGAACTAAGCGTTCTGATTATCAGCGCCTGAGGTAACGGCGATTGCGGGAGCCCCCTGAACTTGCACCGCTACAGCTGGTTGTGCAAATGCTACAGCAATGCAAGTAGCAGGAAACATCATCACCAAGAGGTTACATCACACACAGCCAGAAAAAAGGTAATCATCCTTTAATGGTGATCAGACCTGACCATCACCTGTAAAAGGTGATGAGTTAGAGCCATCACCTGTAAATGCTGACGACCATAAACGTTTAAGGGAGATGATTGTGCTGTTGCACATTACTCCTCAAAGGTGATGGCCATCATTCTTAAAGGTGATCATAAACAAGGGTGATGGCTCTAGCTCATCACATTTTCGAGCATCCTCTCCCAGGGTGCTTTGCGCTACTCTCCATTTACCCCTGTAGGGGTCTCGCCATGTTTTGCAGGATTCCTGACTGTTTTACTGATCGCAAAACGTATATTTATCTTGAAATATACTTAACGGATATTCAGTGTGTTACAAAACGGCAGTGTCACACAGTTTGAAGGCAGCTTTTTGACAAATTACCCTAGAACTATATGTTGCGGAGATATATATCGGTGAATCGCGGCTGATATTAATTCGCCCAGTTAGACGGTCGTCATGTTCGTTTACTGTGGCAACAGATGACCTTGGGTCAACTCCGGCAAAGTCCGTGAGACCCTTACAGCGCTAAATGGAGATGCGTGAAGCAGAACGTAATGAATGCCTGCATGGTAGAGCTTGATTTTCGGGGTGATAGTTATCACCTTTTTCTGGTTGTGCAGGCTATTGGCTATCAAAGATTATTAAACACGGCTATGCTTCATTAAAAATATCAACAAAAACATGGTAAATGTACTCACTTGCTCAGTGTTGCAACGTATACCTGAACGTGACAGTAGTAACAGTAGTAACAGTAAACTTTTCATCAAACCTTCAATGGAGGCCTATATGTAGCTCGAGGTGTCCGGTTGAAGACGCTAACTGTCATGATGGTCACGACCCAGTGAGCCGAAAAACTTTTGTTAAATTGCATAATTATGTGTTTCAACAAATTTAGCCGGAGGCAAATCGGAATGTACAGCGAGACAATGTATATTTACGAATTGCGTAACCAACATTTTGTACCAAGGTTCCGCTAGGCTGGCTCTATCTAAAATTGACGGCTTCACTTGCTAGTAGTGTATTTTATGAAAACAAGACAACAGATATTGAAATTATGTTAATAGTGTTCCGGTACTATCATACTCCGTAACCCCGTGTTCATGTGGGCTTGTAGGGGTGCTGTAAATTCATGGCCATATTATTATCCATACAGAATATTAAAAAAACCGATACCATAAAAAAATAAAAATAATAAAAAAAAACAAGACAACAGTGGATTACAAACCATATCAAGAGGGAAATAAAGAGCTTGAATGAAAACACATATGAAATTTATTATGTAAAGGAACTACGGTGTTATGGTGGATTTACGGTACACAAGAACTCAGCCTTAGACTTACATTTCCTTATATCAAATATGCTGCAACACGAATCAGGCACCGAGAAAACTGTGATGGTTAAACTATTTCACAATAGCAAAGCTAAACGGTAGGTAGTGACTGGGGTTGAAAAATTGAGTAATTCACTTGACTAAATCGGTCGGCATTTTGACTGAGCTCCGAGTGACTCTTTATAGTCCATTGCTACGCGGGGTTTGTTGAGAGTAAACCTACCTGAATTCCCAAACGTTTCTGCAGTCGGACGTTAATACTCGTCAGTGTTGCTCTTTAGGTTCAGTACGTCTCCCTGTTCCCGCGTGCTCCCAGGTCAATATTAGGACTGCGCATGCGCAGTCTTCCAGAATGCCCATCCATTGTAGTAACCTTTCCCCTGCTATAGTAGCGGGAAATATACCTCGAAGGTATGATAAGTCTCCTGCCAGCCTGCTAAATATATACATTACAAGCGTCTGGTCCGTCATTCATAATTCAGCCGTCGTCCATTAGAGAATATCCGCGTCCATAATCCAAAGACCTATTCCATATTCCATATAACAGTATTAGCTCCAAATTCAAAAAGACAATCATATTATACATAAATATAGGCTTGATTCCTGCAAGAGAGAAGCGGTCAACAGTTTTCATTGATGCCGCCAAGACATCATGATGTTCCAAAAATATCAAATCCGTATCGCTGATCAGTATTCTTAATCCATAATATTCGTTGTAAAGTCGTCATCTAAAAATGATGTATCTCAGTCACGCTTTGATTGTGACTGTTCATATGAGTACCATAAGGGTCTTGAAGTACATGGGTTCATACGGCCCCTTGCCCCGGGTTAAGCGGAATTAGACACAAGTTACGAAACGTAACGCCATAGATCTTGCATGCTACGCTCGTATTTTGCTATCAGCATGCGATATATATCGCCAAATTTGAGAAACTTTGAGTGGAGGCGCTTGGTGGTGTAGCCCTGTTTTATAAGTTTCTGCCACAATGTTTTGTGACGTTGATTAAAATCGTCACATTTAACACAGGATCTAGCAAATGCTACTAGGCGTGATATGTATACGCCATATGCAGGTCCCACAGGAATATTACTGTACAGAAAGGGATAGTTTACGATGCCGAAATTGTAATCATCTCTTTTGGCATACAATCGATGAGAGAGAAGGCCCGCTTCATTTTTATAGAGATATAGGTCTAAATATGATGTGCCTATATGGTTATCTGTAGTTTCCTTCAAATCCAGTAAAGGTGGATATATATCCTTCACTGCGTCATTTATATAGCGATTATCCACAGCGAGAAGATCGTCTTTTTAGCGTTTGGTGAATGAGAAGGAACGGGCTTTGAATGGATCGGTTTTTGAGAGCGCCTGCATATAGTCATATTCATAAGAAAACAGATATAGGTCAGCCAACAGGGGTGCACAAGTAGTACCCATTGGAATACCTATATGCTGCTGAAATTGTTTTGCCAAATTTCACATAGATATTATTAATGACAAATTCAAGCAACTCTATAAAAAAAGAAACATCATTTCAATGATATCTCTTGTATGTAGTAGAGCTAAAGAATTCTTCCCCATTTTATATGGGGTCCTATGCACGGAGGTACCAGTTCCCTCAATGAATTTTTTTGTTTCATCTACGCGCCTCCAATGGCATATCCTAGCACATCAATACAAGCCCCTAGCCTGGAGTCACGCGAAATTATAAGTTACAAAACATAGCGCCAGGGATCTTGCACGATCGTATTTTCGCCAGTGTACAGTAAGTCAACTTAGAATGGGGGCGTTTGGTAGTATATATACTTTTTGCTATACATATTCTGTGACCTGGATTGAAATTGTCACTGTCTACAGATGTTACAAAAGAATATTGCTATCCATAAATGGGTAGTGAACTATGATAAAATTGAAATCGTATAATTAAAACGTATAATTTAGGCTCTGATATGATTTCAATCTGGGCTATCACTAGTTTCTTGAAATCCAGTGAAGCGGATATATATCCTTCACAGCGTCGTTAATATAGGGATTATCCAGTGCTAGGAGATCGTCTGTAGCCCAACTCGGAAGGGTTTTAGCTCCCTTGTTCCACTAGGGGCGTTTTGGTGCAGAGAACTTCCGGTAAGTACCAAAGGCCCTCACAATTAGTTTTAGTAATTAAATTTTCTATTTTTCTAGAAAATTGTGTTTTCTTATGTACATGTCACATATGCAGTATCCATTGGTTCATGTAAAAATATAAACAGAGTTAGTTTTCTAAACAAATATTCTGGAATACTTTATCAATATATTATTCAAAATAATTGCGGGTGACTTTGGGAAATGTGAAACCGAGGCGACTCCTTCCCGGAAGCAGCTTTTCATACCACCAACCTTAGAGAGTGGCACTTATTCAAGGGGAGATCAGAGACTTTCCGGAAAGTGCTATGGCGCTTGATGAAAGAGAAGAAACGGGCTTTGAAATCGTTACATTTTGACAATTTCTGCATATAGGTGTATTCATACGAAGAAAGATTTAGGTCTGCCAAATGTGGTTCACAATTTGTACCAATTAGGATATCTTATCCAAAAGTAATTTCAAAACTAAGTAAATGGTTAAGTAATTCGATACAGAAGCAGTTGGAATAGCTATACTCATCTCCTACACCAGCGCCTCGTAGCAGTAATATTTGCACACAAAAAATATATTGATGGGCCCTGTGTGCTCGAACAATAACGAATTTGCTCTGGAGGTCGGGACATCTTGGATCATGGGTTCTCTAAAGTTGGGGAAGGGTATTTCTCTTCCAATACTCTAGCTGTTAAATGTAACATTTGCGTTTTAAGAGTATACGAGATCGTCTTTATAGCGTTTGTTGAAAGAGAAAGTACGAGTTTTGGAATGCTTATCTTTTGGCAATTTCTGCATATAGGTGTATGCATACGAGAACAGATTTATCCAAATAGAGACGTTTCAAGAATAGCTGTTCTTTTTATTTGTTTATGGTGACGTCCCTATCCAACTTTCTGCCCTATCTCCGAAACGACAAAACTTGAGAGCTGACACTCCGTGACTTTGTAGCATATCATATTGCGGTCATTTTGAACCTATTTGCATGACTTCCCCCACTTGAGTAAATTCAATATGGCGGTCATGTGGGGTACCAGAAAAGTGATGTTTTCGTCATTTTTCTTCAAAATTTCTTCTTTTTTTTGCGAGAAATATTGGGCAAGACCTATTTTATTTCACATGACTTTTTTATTTACTAATTTATCATGCAGTGTTTGTGAAGAAATTATATAAATAAAAATAAATAAAAGAAATCTGACCGCACATCCTAACTTCAGCATGAGTACAAATAAAGAATATAATGGGAAAACAGATCCAAGATTCCCTGTGCAGATTCCTCCGCCGAGTCTCTGTTAGTCTGAATGAACTAAGGCCTTTTTCAATTCAAATGACAGATAGATTTCTGACAGCAAAGCAACGTCATGACATCAAACCTTGTAAAATTGCGCTTGTTTATAGTTTAGCACCAAATTCTCCATGTAATAATTTTAAGATTTCCATGTGTGGCCACCTTGAGTGTCTCACGTGTCCACCCTTTAATACTTTAGCTTCATTTAGTTCCACGTTAACTGGTAATTCATATTCCGTTAATTCGTACGCTGATCTCAGTTGTTCTACTACAAATTGTATTTGGTCTCCTGTAAGAAGTAGTGGTCAACAGTATGTTGGCAAGACCACCCAAAGACACCATAGCAATTTTCCTGGCCCTGACCTTGAGTGAGATAATAGTAGTATCCAGATTATCCAGATCCAGACATAGCCTACCCATTGTAAGATATCAGCATCTTATGATAATTGGTTTTCTACAATTAAATATTGCATGATAGTCTTGATGTCATATATGATGCCTGCCTGTATGGTTTTATAACGTCGTAATACCCCGGTAAATGTTGTGATTTGTTTGACATTTCAGTATCCTGTTTGGAATGTTAAAAGTATGGAGGAATGTTTTTAACCACATTTATTTGTGAGAATCAATTGTGAACGTATAAACCGTTTATGTAAGTTTGACGAATGGTTTATTCAATGTGACGGTTCTGTGATCTATCTGTCATATTAGTACCGAAGCTAAGTACATCCTTGTCGGGTTAAACTGACATTGTAAATGTATAGCATTGTATAAAACGGAATGAACGGCATATTACAGGCAGATTGTAACACCACGTCTCCCTGATGGTAGTCCCATCTTGTATCATAGAAGCTCATGCTTCCAATAATAGTGTGCTATCTCCAGTTTCGGAAAAATGACTGACTACAGAATAGTCTGGATGTTGATGTGGTTACCCTAGTCTGCCTACCAAATAGTGCCGGTCGTTCCTAATTTAGGTGGACTGAATCTACAATAAATCGGCTTAATATTCAGCAGACGTTTTCGTTGTATCCTCTCTCATTTAAAGACGTTGTCAAGATTTCGGTATCTTTAGAAGCCGGACCTTTTGGAATCTATTATTGTCAGGTTTTGTGAAGACGATCCCTGTGTCTTGAGACGACCAATGCGTTACAACATCTTATAGATCACGCGCACAAGCCCTGTCGTCTTAGAAGACCGCAAATTTCACAATGGCGAGCTTGCCAGGATAAAGACAATTGTCTTTTGGATACAACTACAAGACCGTGGGACGACAACCAGAATACGAGCTGCTGACGTCCCTTGGCGACCGGTCTTGATGCTGGATCATGTTGCCCTCCGTTCCTGGACCCACCGTCTTCCCTCTTCCTTCTTTCTTTTGCGGTCGGTGCGGGGAGCCCATGGTCCCTTATTATTTTATTATAGTTCTTCGGGTAATATTCCAGAATGGTGGAATGGTCGTCATCCTCCATCTCCTTAAACTGCCTTGTAATTCTGACTGGAAAGAATTCCAAACTGATGTCAACAACTGCCGTGAGTGATGTCCATCTCAGTGATAAAATTTCGACCCAAACACCGTTCATCCTATAACAGCGACATGTTTTTCCTCTTCCTTGGTGACGTGACAGCGTGTGCCAGAAACCTCTGGAACCAGTCCATTCCGTGGAACAATATATACAGGTACAGTTTGATTCGTTTCATTTAACAGAGCCTTGTAAATGGCCGTAGTGATTAAAAAAATAACTGTGTTGTGATATATTCTCTACCTGGACTTCCCTGAACTTTCTGTCTGACGTTGTGAAGTTCCCACTGATTGGCAATAGTGCGTGTGATGAACAGTGTGTAATTTAGAGAAACGGGTCATGCCCTTACGAACTCTAAGACATTGTACTCTGATAAATTTCTTGGAACATTCTGGGCTGAATCCTCAAGACAGGTTTGTAAGCATGTATTGAACTCGAGGTTTAACCCTTAACTTTCTCTCTCTCTCTTGAACGATCATGTTATATGTGCCATAATGATGCCTTATATGAACTTTTGACATTTCTCGTATATTGTGCATGTTTGGTGTATTGTTGATGATACTGCATGCCACAGTGAAGTTGATGAATCAATGATAAAACAGATAGATTGAATGAACCTTTGTGACTGATAAATTTAGTGATTTGCAGATTGATAAATCTAGCCTTTGAAGTTTGAACGAGAATCTTGTAATGTGGATCCACAATGATTTTTTGATTGTTTTTTTTGTTAGGATATTTATCGCGATCAGTTTCCATAATAGCTAGTGTGAGTTAAATGAAACTAAGATAATCGCGTATACACTGAGTACATGTACGTGCTAGTGTTTGTAGCATATGAATGTTTGGAATAGGCTGTGAAAGCCTGGTGGATGTGAGCTGATGAGCCCCACAATTCCTGATTAGGCCATAGAAGCCTGGATATTTGATCATTTTTTTTTTTTGTATTGTTGTTTGGATCCTCAGATATATAATGATTTCTCTTGCACTGAATTGGTTTGATTTTCATGAACATGTAATCTGTTGGTAACCTATTTTGGATTTGAAGCTGATGTATGAATTTTCCAGCAATTGTTTTGATATTGTGTTTTGAGCACATTGTTTTGACATGTCCACACTTGTCAGTGACTGGCACGTGTCTCACATACCTAGAATACTTTCATTGAACTGATAGTAAATATGGCCTTGTGGCCTTACGCAATGAGTATGGACTACGGTCATTGAATAAATTGTTTCCGGTATTCGACCGATATTTCTGATAACGACCTTGGCTATTCATAATGGACTATTCTTCGACATTTCATTATTGTTCTTGCTGCCTTATTTTAGTTGTATGGCACTTTACAAGGTGCCATTCAACTTAGAATAGTGGAGATATGTAAGATATCAGCATCTTATGATAATATTAAATATTGCATGATAGTCTTGATGTCATATATGATGCCTGCTTGTATGGGTTTATAACGTCGTACTACCCCGGTAAATGTTGTGATTTGTTTGACATTTCAGTATCCTGTTTGGAATGTTAAAAGTATGGAGGAATGTTTTCAACCACATTTATTTGTGAGAATCAATTGTGAACGTATAAACCGTTTATGTAAGTTTGACGAATGGTTTATTCAATGTGACGGTTCTGTGACCTATCTGTCATATTAGTACCGAAGCTAAGTACATCCTTGTCGGGTTAAACTGACATTGTAAATGTATAGCATTGTATAAAACGGAATGAACGGCATATTACAGGCAGATTGTAACACCACGCCTCCCTGATGGTAGTCCCATCTTGTATTATAGAAGCTCATGCTTCCAATAATAGTGTGCTAACTCCAGTTTCGGAAAAATGACTGACTACAGAATAGTCTGGATGTTGATGTGGTTACCCTAGTCTGCCTACCAAATAGTGCCGGTCGTTCCTAATTTAGGTGGACTGAATCTACAATAAATCGGCTTAATATTCAGCAGACGTTTTCGTTGTATCCTCTCTCATTTAAAGACGTTGTCAAGACTTCGGTATCTTTAGAAGCCGGACCTTTTGGAATCTATTATTGTCAGGTTTTGTGAAGACGATCCCTGTGTCTTGAGACGACCAATGCGTTACAACATCTTATAGATCACGCGCACAAGCCCTGTCGTCTTAGAAGACCGCAAATTTCAGACAATGACATTGATGGATAGAAGCAAAATATTGTTTACTGGTCGAGGAACACTTTTTATATTACCCCAGCTGCTGGGCGCCCCGTTGCTGTACTAGTTTGATGATTTACTCACACCACAAGTTGTTTTCCATACGGATTATACCACTGAACACCTGCGTCTCTAATGTATGGCACCTTGTTGTGCTTACAGAGCTTAAAGCAAGATTAAATTTTGTCCAAATGTTTTGTTGTTGATTCGAAATACAAATTCACCAATTCTGTTGATGACTGGATGAATCCGGGCTGCATCCACATGCCACCAGGCTATGAAAGTTCGATCTCAGAATAATCGACGCCAGCATGGCACAGATAGGGCATATACATATGTACGTTTCCTGTTATATTGTGTGTAATTATTGAGATGAGGTGCCATTCATACCAATCCTCACTTGGTCGATGACACCATGGACCACACAGACTCTGTTTCCTAGAATAATGCCTGTTGTATGACCGCCATACAGATGATTTACGTACGCATTATACCCTATCATGCTGGGAACTCCGGGCTAATTGACAATCTGTCGCCGTAGACTGGACCGAATTCTTGTTATTCGAACTCATGCGTAGATTAATCTTCTTGGGTCATTTTCACCATCATGACACGGACATGTACAATATCCAGACTGGTAGAACGATTGTCCTGCATAAACTCGGTATCACAATTGGGACAGGATGCAATCCTACTAGGCGAACAGCAGAACCCCGAAAGAGATTTTTTTTGTAATCACCCTATCGTACAGAACGGCACATATCCTGAAATGATCACATCAGAACATCATATTTTAGCCTGTTGTCTTCACTTTTGGGTGTACTAAGATGATCATCCAGTCAGATATTCGATGAGTTGGCATTTCTGAGTTTCGTTTCGCATGTACTGATAAATAATCCTACTTTAGTTACACCAAGTTGTTCATAAAATGTACAAGTTTTGCGAACTCTCATGTTGTCGAGCACATATAATGGATTTCATACAATATTTAATACAATATTTGTAAACTACACCCTAAGTAAAAATATTCCAATTGTGTCGTATGTCATGAAAAGTTGGTCTATTCTGAGCATGTTTATCATACATGTATTTTTCTTACGTTAATTAGGGTATGACCTGGGATGCCTTGGCTGGACCAGAGCCTGATTGGAAAAGGTGACATACATCCTAAAAATGCTGATACATTTGGGAGTACATACTATAGATAATACCTAATACAACGCACATATGACACACACACTATTCTGAAATAAAATTTCCATCTTTGCTGTGATAACGTCACAGTCACGTCAGTACAGGTACAGCAGGCATTCTAACCTTTCTTAGCTTTTTTTTATCCTTTTACAGCACTTTCTTTTGGATAAAATTATTTTTTTCAGACTATTTCGTGCATTTTGGTGAAGCAAAAACCGCCAGTATACACGAGGACTCCATGTACGCGTGTTTCCCATCCTCTAAAACGAGGATGATAGAGGGCAGAATCAGGCAAAGACGTTGTAAATATGCTTAGTAACCCCAGTATTTAGAGGATATCCACCGAGTGGCTTTATAATATCAAATTTATTAAACGAGAGTAGTAATTTTTATTTTTTCCGAGGCTCTGGCGAGGAAAATAAAAATATTACTACTCGAGTTTAATAAATTTGATATTATAAAGCCACGAGGTGAATATTCTATTTATCCCATAAATCATTTCACAGCAATTTTCGAAGGAAACGTGCACTTTATGTAGAAAGTTTGTTTGCAACCGAATAGAAGTTGTGCGTATTAATACAAATAAATTTTAGGTCACGACATTCGGCTAGCGGAGGGAGAAAAGAGAACAGGTGAAAGAAAGTACTCATCAAATCTAGCTCTTTATTCCGAACGAGACAGTACACACTAATGCATTATTAACCAACGTGTTGTGTCAGACATTTATAACAATTACATAAGACCTGTTGAGTGAGTCATATGTACAGGAGAAATTTTCAATTAGCTGACCATCGCTTTCCAAAAATAGACGGTGGCCATGGTGATCACGCGCTATCACTGAGAACAAATTGTGAAAAATCCCGTGAGGATTCACGGCCTCTAAAATTGTCAATTATATATTACACTGACGCTTTCAAAGACTGTGTTCATTATTTATGATTAGGATAAAATATAATTTATTGCCAGAGAAATTATTATGTTTCATGTTGAATTTTTACAACGCCATCGTGTCTGAGACAGTGCTACCGTAAGACTGTGCCAGGCTCTGAAGGACAAGATTCGATACGTGGGATTCTCTCTAGTCTTTCTGCTGGTAAAGAAACTTGAAGTTCAATTCCCACTATTTCGCCGGTAAATAAATTTTCGTGTTTGTTTACAATTTTTGTGGCACCTTTGTTATCAATTTTGACAAGATCGACATTTTTTAGGTTATGGTCGCCCATGTTGAACTGGAGCAGACGATTCTATGGTAAAGTAGTTCCGGCAGTTGTAGCTTTTCATTGGTTCAAATTCATCAATGAAATCGCCACCAACCAATGAAACTGCTCGCTCATGTATCCCCCATGGGTGATCCAACATATATTACATGGCTTTATGCAATGGAATTTTACTGATTTATGAGATAATAGATGATATCTTTCATACAATTAAGCCAATACTCCGTTCATTGGTATCAGTATGTTTCTTTCCATAATCTCTGAATTCATCTTAAACATGCTGGTCATTGTCCAGCATATTTCATGGCTGCAAATGACTTTCAAGTCACAGAAATTGCTCAATTTAATTGAGATACTTGAAATAGTCTGACTCATATTCTCCACCATTTTGCATATGCAATATGGCCAGAGGGACATGCATATGGCCTACACATATCTCGTCAAGTAGCATTTGCTAGATCTTGTGTAAAATGTTTAGTCAACGTCACAATACATTATTGCAGAAACGTGTAGAACAGGGCTATACCACCAAGCGCCTCTGCTCAAAGTGTCTCAATTTGTTTTTTTTCCCAGCAAAATACGAGCATAGTGTGCAAAATCTGTCTCGTTTAACTTGTGTGTAATTCCGTTTAATACGCGCTAGGGGCCGTATAACCCCATATACTTCACGATCCTCATGATGTTCATAAGCAATGCTTTACTCAAATACATCATTTTAAGTAACGACATTTACAACGAAGAATTCGAATCAGCGATACGTAGTTGATGTTTGGATCATCACCATGACTTGCAGGTAGGATCATTGACCACCTTAGACCGTTTCTCACTTGTAGGAATCTAGCCTATGTTTATTCATATTGATATATATTTAATATTGTGCTACCGCTGTTATACAAATTGGAACGTTTATTAGGTAAGTTTTTTAAATCGTGTCCAATTTCGCTTGACCTGGGCGAAGGCCCTTTAGACTTTCTATTATGGGTTTTACCTCTCCATGGTGTTCAAATGAACAAACACAATACGTGACTGAGATACATCGTTCTATAGGAAACGATTTGGATATTAATTTTGATAAAAAAATGGCACCACGTGATAAGAATGGCATGTGAAGAACATCAAGATATCATGATGTCGACATTAAAAAACGTTGACCGCTTCTTTATTGAAGGAAACCATCTTGTTTTTTTGTTGTTATTCATTTTTTATTTCATGCATATTGGAATTGATGTTAACTGTCGTATGCGAAAGGTCTATAGACGGAGATTTTTTTTGTGGACGACGGCCTTTTATGGATTATTAAATCTCATGCCTGAAACTCAGTGTATTATTGAACTAATATGCATTAATTGAACGTGCTTTGAGGAGACACATGCAGTGTGCATTCAGTTGGTCCAAGCCATCCATAAAATATCCAGGTACATAACCGAAATATATCATAGGCATACCAGTATCAATACCAAATTTAAACCAAACAAACAATAGAAGATGAAGGACAAGCTATTATTTTTTCGCAGAGTAGAAGCTGTCCATTGATCCAAATGAATTTTCAACATGTTTGCCACAGCATAGTGTATGTCCGTTATTACTTCTAATTACCATGCACCGTATAACGTATTGCGTTTGTTTATATTAAAACCACGAAGCTTTATATTCCTGTTTTCACGTCGATCGCACACAAGCTAATTTATATGAGGACAACAGGCGGAAATGCAGACCTAAGATTAAAAATATTAAAAATGAAAATTGATTGCGTCGTTATAAGAGATATATGGATTTGAGTCAAAGCGGTTTTCGGATGAGAAAGAGATAATTCGGTTAGGGTTGTTTAATTCCAGCATGCAATACCGTATACTTTTGTCTGTTACATTGTTCCAGTAGTTAAATGTTTTTTTTAAGTGATATTTAATATCTTTTCTGTATCGATGACTCGTTCAGCAGTAGCTACTAGGGTAAACTAAAACTCGTGCACTCTAATCCTCTATATTTATATTATTTGAAGGGTTTGAAGAATTTTACCACCGGCCTGATGTTAGTAACCGCCAATTAACATTCTATCGAAGTATAACGTTTATATCAGGACACACCATTGCATGTAATGACTCCTGTACTGCTCAAATGTGGAATAAGCCAACAGTAGGCGTTTCGATTATAGGCGCAGACATTCTTTTACGGACGATGGCTTTATACTGGATGTCGGATATATCTGTGAATGATAGGATTCTGCTGGTGGATTGTTAATTCACGAGACCCGCCCACGGTACATATAGGTCATTTGGTAAATATATGTAGGTGTATTGCCTTGGTGGGAAATTTATCGCACCACGTCGGGCATTATAAGTTAGTTTTTCAGTGAATTATTGCATTAACAATTTTTACTCCATGTTGAGACGTTAACTCCATCAGACGCCCTTGTTGCTCGCCCGATACCATCAGATGAGTTGCTTATTTGAGTTGGTCTGTTATCACAGCTCACGAGCTAGCGTATCTGCTTAAGCCGGTTCTAGGGACCGCTATGCTCATTGCGGTTTAGATACCAAGACTACGTCTTTAGAATTCCCTGTATTCTAGTCTGAGTGGGAGGTATATAATACACGCGTCTAGTCCGTCATTCAATATTCAGCCGTCGTCCATTAAAGAATTTCCGCGTCCATAATCCAACGACATAATTCATATAATAACAGCAGTAACAAATTAAAAAGATAAATCATAGTATGCACAAAACTAGGCTAATTTCCTGCAAGACAGAAGCGGAAAACAGCTTTCAATGATGACAAATCATCATGATGTTCCAAAATATCAAATTCGTATCGCTGATCAGTATTCTTAATCACTATGTTACGTTGTAAAGTTGTTATCTAGAGTATGATGTATCTCAGACACGCTTTGATTGTGTTTGTTCATATGAACACTTTGAAGATGTTGAAATACACAGGCTCATACGACCCCTAGCCCGGGGTTAAGCGGAATTAGACACAAGTTACGAAACGTACCGCCATAGGTCTTGCACGGTATGCTCTTATTCTGCATCAACATGCGATATGTATCGCCAAATTTAGAAACTTCGAGTGTCGTGCTTGATGATATAGCCCTGTTTTACACGTTTCTGCGATAATGTTTTGTGAATGGTTAAAAGAGAGAGAGAGAATTAAGGATTAACGTTGCGTTCAGCAATATTTCAGCTACTATATAGCGACGATCAAACAAAATTCTAAGTATTCAAGTCACTAACGCAGTAAACTAATGTGTTAAAACAGGTACAGACATTAAAATTTGTATAACAAACCGATATCTCTCTCAAATAATCTAAAATACAATCTTCTTTAATCAGAGAGCCAGGATCGGGTTTTGGTGAAATTGTTCACCCCATCGACAAGATAATTTCCATCTATACCATGACTTTCTATAGCTATGAGGGGTATTACCTTGGGTGGATGTAGAGTTCCAAAGTGGTGCAGTTTGTTCCATAGCGGACGATATGTCCCACTACAGACATTCATTTTACTTTCCCAGAAATGAGGGTAGGTGTATTTTAATCGCTGTAGCTTTTTTGTTATTGGTCTAATCTGCCTAAACGGTATAATATATTAATCAATAATAGTAGCAGAGTTATATGTTATCAAGATTTGTTCCTGTATCCCGTCCTTGTAACGTCACTTGGAGACCATATCCAAATGTCAACTGAAAAAAATACTCCCGTTTAAAAAGGGGGTAGGTGTATTTGTATCGCTATATTTTCCTTACTATTGAATCAATCTATGTAAACGTGATGAAATTTTGCTCCGTGTTACCTCGCGAAGTTTTTTAGTACCTAAGATCGTGGTGGTATACCAACCATATGGTGTATTTGGAGATGGTAATAAAATGAAATGTTATCAGAAAAATATATTGCCTCTTACAAAACGTGCATTTGTGATTGAACTGCCATATCTTTCTTAATAATGGCGCTATCTGTCTGAAATTCATTAAATGTTATTCAGCATTTATGCCATTGCCATTTGCAACCACGATTCATATTTGTTCCTCAACCTAGTATGACATACTTGGGGGCCGTATCCAAATGTCAAGTTGAAGAAAAAATACTCCTTTCCAAAATGGGAGTATGTGTAAGTGTGTTGCTATATCCTTCTTATTACTGATCCAAATATGTCTGAATATCGTAATATAAATCTCAACATTACTTAGCAGTGTTTTTCAGTTAGTACTATTTGTTTTATCGTACAACCGTGTGATGTAATTGGGGATTGTATTCAAATTTCCCTTGAGCAAATCTACTCCGTCTTGAAAAGGGCGTTATGTTTAAATGGTAATTTCAGATCTCCAGCTTCATAAAACGTACTGCAACAGTTTCATGTTGATTTTTCAGCTTGTTTATGTAAGATTTTCACCGGAGCTTCATCGATACATTAGGGAACAACCATTGATCTTAATCAAAATGCACAATCTCCAAGCAAATATTCACCACATTGCTAATCAAGTTGGAACACTCGATACCAAGTAAATTCCAAATTTCTGAAAGGTCCTTTGAAGCTGAATTGGGTCCCATTATCTGTAGAAGAGAGAAACTGGATCACAGATCAGGGAAAACTGGGCCCAAGATGATGAGTTTTGATGTGAAACATTGGATTTTGATAATTGTGCGTTCAGGAGGTTTAGATAAATGTCCCGAATAATAAAACGACTCCTTCATTGAACGACATCTTGTCCCTTTCATATTCAATTTATGTCTGAGTTTTAGTGCGCGACTTACAAAATGATATTACAGAATGATTAAACTTTGATGCATTCAGCCTTGACTGCGACAAGTATATTCACCATTATGCTTATCATCTGATAACAATCTACAGAAGGTAAGTCATTTGACTTCAACATGTCAATTTAATTAATAATGATGCAGAACTGATTCTTGATGATGTAAACAGACTCTATTCTTCAAGTGTCAATGCTAACCGTCTGTCCTTAATTACGGTCTACCATACGCTGACTGTGCATTATTGTAACCAATCAGACTTATACGTTTCAAAACTTAGCTGATTGGGTGCTCAATATCGAGATATGCACGTGTGATGGGTTAAACGAATAGCTGGAAATTATGCTTCTGGTGTGAAGATTTTCTTCTTGAAATCAGCGAAAGGCAGTTACGCTGGGGATTGGGGAGGGGGGTCAAGTCTCATAATATGAGATGGGCAATCTCAGGCCAAGCTAAAAACGAAGCTAGAGAGTTATATGTGTATTCGACTTCCGCAAAACGTCCCATATTAAGCGTGTTCCGTGCGTCTGGCCTTAGACGTGTAATCTCGGATCTTTTGCACGAAGTAGAGTAGAAATATGCTCAAAATAAACCAGGATAAAAAGTTTCCGGCATGATGTGTTGTAGGGAGAGTTTGATGTTCACCTTTTAGAAAAAATACATATATTAAAGAAGCAGTTGCTTTGCGGCTTTTCCTGATGTTCAAATGGGATTTCCAACTACTATAATTGGGCAACTCCAGGTAAGCCACTCTGTACTAAAGCTACTGATCTACCACGCATGAGTGATTTATATCGTATGACTTTGTTCTTCTGCGATTAACTAATATTCTCTAATGGACGACGGCTGAATTATGAATGACGGACCAGAAGCTTGTAACAAAGCTCTTTTCAATGCATTACCCACGTCATCAGCCTGGGAATGTACTTTAGGTCACCAACCTCGAAACCAGCTCAACAACTCTGCGATGATTGTCTTCAACAGTCATGTTCACTCAATCCTACCTGCTATTAATCTTCTGACGTGGTACACTTGAATTGTGAAACTGGATGAATATTTCCTGGCATCATGCAACCTCCCGTAACACCATACTACCTATTTATTTCTGTTAATTTGTAAATTGAATACAGACCATGTGATATCGTACGGTTAATATACAAGAACACTTTTACTTTTACTCATAGACACTGAATCACAAAAAAAATCATTGAAATGTAATTATATCAATATCGTCTTTGCGGGAGAGAGCATTTTATTTCTATCAGTAATTCTGATATGGTCCCTATTTGTGCTCATCGGTTGAAAAAATGCTGATACGACGTTACTCTATCAATAGTGCGGAGTAGTGGGAAATAAAGTTTAGACAGATTTGACAATATTTAATGGAGAATAATAAATCTTTAATTACATATTCACCCGTCTTTCAGATGGTTCATTTTTTGTTCAATTGACACGCGAATATTACCTCCAAGTGACATCATACAACTAGGATACAAAAACACCTCTGATAATAATAAACACTACGCAAAATGCTGAACTGTATATATAATGTTTAGAAAGACTGGATGATGTCATAAGTGAATTACGGCCATTGACGTTCACGAACCCCCTTCTCTAAAAAGAAATATTAATACTTTCAGACGGCCCCTGATTGATGCCATACATTGAGAAAGAAAACCAGATCCTGATTGCATATAACTATATACTAAATACAATATAATACATTTCAGACATTTAGGGTTATTAATAAGAAAGATATGCCAATTTATTCACACATACCTCCATTTTCAATTAGGTGATATTTTTGTTCAAATAACATTTTTAACTTGGCTACCAGACTACCCGGCTAAAAAGGTCTTCCAGCGTAGCTGCTTGATAAAAAGTATGTCTTACAATCCTAAAATCCATGCAGTCTATGAGAATATGTTTCACCGTGAGGTCTTCATGGCATGGAATACACCTTGGGTCCGGCTCTTTTTTTTAGTAAATATCCGTGAGTTAATCGTGTATGGCCGATCCTACATCGTCTAATCATGGCCTGATCGAAACGTTTCTGGCTGTTCAGATGAGTATAACCAACAGTTTTTTAAACTCGTTAAGTTTGCTGTTATCTATAGTAGCACATAAAGATGGAAACAGCTTTCTTACTTAAGCACAGATAGATGGTCAGAAATCACTGTATGGGATTCCAACAGGATCAGCCTCCTCATCCAGAGCCGCCTTAGCCATTTCATCAGCTTCAGTATTGCCTTTGATGTCAACGTGACTAGGCACCCATCAAAACGCAATATCTATCTGTTGATAAAATCTAATGTCATATAATTGTAGAATTTTGAAGATGGGGGATGAATTGAATTTCCATTTTTAATCACTTGAAAGCACGAGAGTGAATCTGAGAATGTGACATATGTTTTCCTTCTAGCGGACGCAATATCTTCTAAAGCTGATAATAGAGTTTTTGCCTCTGCAGGGAATATGGAACTTTTACCTGGTAGACGATTTTTCGGTTTTGGAACTAAAGATAGTAGCACATGCTACTCTCTCATCATCTTTAGAACCATCTGTATAAATAGCGTGATGTGATCTGTATTTCTCTCTCAGTAAACCAAATTATTGTGTATACACGAGCTGGCTCGTCTCTGCCTTTTTATATTTCGTCAGTAAAATATCTACTTCTGGTTTGGCTAACTGCCATGGTGGAGTTGGCAAGAGCTTGTAAAATTTGATTAACTTCAATACCAGCTGTGGTTTCATACGAATTCCAAGCGGTTGAATAATCGAGGGTTTCTTTAAATAGAAGTCCGTGTACTGGGGGTTGAAAACACAGTCATATGCAGGATTTGAGTGGTTTGATCGCTATTGTGCGATATATTGCAGCGATAGTTTAATTCTCAAAGTTCTAAAGGAAATTCATCTGTTTCGATATACAAGCTTTCTTAGGTGATGTTCTGAACGCACCGAGACTTGCTTGCACCAATTTAAACAATAGAACCATAATCAAGTTTGGAACGAACAAGTGATCGATATAAATGGAGAGGAGTTGGCTGATCTCCTCCCCACTTATAGCTGACAACTACCATCAACAAATCTAGAGCTTTCGTGCATTTAGCTTTCAAGCAATTTATATGCGATTTGAATGTTAGTCGGTGGTCAAACAATATGTCTAGGAATTTGACCTCTTTTACCACTTTGATTTCAGTTCCATCTAATGTAAGTACTGGATCTTTGTGCTGGAAATATTTTGTGCAAAAGTGTATACAATTTGTCTTAGCTCTGGAGAATTTGAAGCAATTTTCTAGACACCATTTCACAACGAAGTTGTAATGTTCTCTCAATATAATATGTTGAAATCGTCCACAAAAAGTGAACCATCAATTGATTTATTCAGAACTGCAGCCAAGCTGTTGATCTTGATACTAAACAGAGAAATAGACAAAATACTGCCCTGTGGACACCGTGGTCCTGTTTAAAAAGATCAGATATAGCTGTACCCAAACGAATTTGAAATTGTCTATCATTCAAAAAGTTAGAAATAGAAAAGGGTAAACGGCCTTTTAATCCCATATTTTGAAGATCTTTCAGAATCCCGTATGTCCATGTAGTATCATAGGATTTTTTCTAAATGAAGAGAGATAGAAACCACATGTTCATTCTTAGCGAAAGCATTCTTGACATTTGAATCCAGTCTGACTAAATGATCAATGGTACTTCTATTTTTACGGAAACCAGCTTGAGTATCAGTAAGTTTCTTTTCAGTTTCCAGGTACCAAACAAGGCGATCATTTATCATGCACTCCATTGTTTTGCAAACACAGCTAGTCAGTGAAATCGAGCGATAATCACTAGGGTCTGTATGTTCACGGCCAGGCTTTGGTACTGGGATAATGGCAATATGCCGTGGCGGTGGAAATTTCTTCTGTTGACCAAAGTCTATTGAATATTCGTAATAAGATTTCTAGAGAAGATTCGTGTAGATGTTTCAAAAGCTGATTAGTGAATATTATCAGGGCCTGCAGCAGAATCGTTAGCTTTCGTGAGAGAAGCATGAAGTTCTTCAATTGTGAACATAGCGTTATAGCTTTCATGGTTACCGGAGGGAAACATAATTTTTCCAAGAATCACGTTTATTCTGTTTCATGGTTCTACGAGCTCTTGTAACTCAGAGATCTTTCAAATTTTCAGGATTAGGATGTCGGCGAAAATATCGTTCAGCTTTCTTCCTACATTTTCGTGCTTCTTTGCAGTCACCATTAAACCAAGGTTTCTTAATATGGACAACTCCTGAAGTTGTGGGACTGCTTTGGTTGGCAATTTCTTTCAGCATATCTCAGAATAACTGATTGGATCTGGAACATCAGCGAAAGGGACTGCTTGTAGATTTTGTGGCCAAAGCTTTTCAAATTCGGGCCAGTTTTCTTTCTTGAAATTATAACTTGTGAAAGGGGATTCATTAGCTGAATGAACAGATTTAAGACAGTGGGGAAGTGATCACTTCCACAAAGGTCATCATGAACAGACCAAGAAAATTCTTCAAGAATAGGAAGGTCGCAACGTGAGATATTTAATGCTGAATAGGTTCCATGAGCTGAGGACAAATGTGTATAAGAACCATCATTAAAAATACACAAAGAATTATTTGATATAAAATTTTCAAGAATGTTACCTTTACAATTGTCTTCATTATCCCAGATCTTCATTACGGCCGTTAAAATCACCCATCATTAAACAAGGTTTCGGGAGCTGATCGTAAAGATTCTGTAGTTCACTAAGCCGGAGACTACCAGAAGAAGGTATGCACACTGTGCATAATGCGAAAACATAATTCAAAGTAATACGATCTGCTACAGCTTGTAAACCCGTTACTAAATCAACAGCACTGTGTAAAACACCCATTTTAATCAATATTGAAGAGCCGCCTGTAGCTTTTCCATGTTCGTCTAAAGCGTAGGAATGGTAAGGTGTGTATTGGCGAAATTTGAATTTATCTTTATCTGCTTTCTTCAAAAGGCCTTGTTGAGACAAAAAGCTGATGGTTCATAATCTTGAGTTAATAATATGAGTTATTTTAAATTTGGCCAAACTCCTCTGCAATTCCACTGAATGATAGTGGTGACTGAGTCATATTTAATCGGTATAAGGAAATGATATACAAAATTGCCCAAGCCTAGATATATAAGGTTAACTTATAGAAGGTTAACGTTTTATTTGGGTAATTCTTTTTGACCTTTCTTTTTGTTTTTCATTAGTTCTCTCTCTTCTGTATTACTTTCCTCTTATAAACATCTTTCTCTCTCTTTTGACCCATCAGTTCTTGCGACCTTTGGTTCAAGGACGTCTCGCCTTTCAATGGACGTTCATTACAATCAAAATACATGTACTCTTCATCAGAGAGCATAGTTGAATCGTCGGTTGGAGTGGAGGTAGCATCGACTATTTTAGGCTCCTTAATAGAGTAACTTAAGACAGTTGAGGGGAACATGGAAGCCTGGAAGCCGATGACGTCACTTAAATAGGTCGGAGGGTCATAAGTACGAGCAAGTGTACGGGAGAGTTCGAAGCTATTTTGGTAGAGGGTTATCGGTGCGATCAGGTGACTCGGGGTCGTTGAGAGTACCGTCATCCACCCAATTTTACTACATATCTATACATATACGGTTATTTATATCCGATGACATCATGCCACGTTCTCCCCCCGAACTTATATAGATAAGCGCCCTTGTCTACCGTCATCCGCTGAGCTCTCCATCTCGAGCAATCTGTTGAAATGGCTATGCTCATCATCCAGGTTATTTATACCTCATGTCATCATTAGCACTTTTCCAACAAGTGGTTCCTTAGCGTTGAAGGGTTGAACACGCGTTGTACGGTACTACAGCCAGTGGTAGCCCCGTCTACGAGACTACAAGGTTAGCCCACAGGACATCATCTTTCTTTATTTCACCATGAATACTACGGAGTCCACACTGACTTATGGAAACTTTGAACCCCACAATGAGGATATTCTAACCGAAGCCTTACGTCGAACCGACGTTCAACTCGACGCTATTATCGATACACCCCACGGTGGGACCAATGAGGCCTCTCAGTACCAACGCATGCGTTGTCATCTTATCACGCTCTTAGATGACATCCAATTGTTGACCCGGGTATGTCTTCTACTGCATAAGAAACAGATAGCATCCGAAGACGATACCAACACAACTACCCGTGCTCAGAATCTGCTGACCTTACATGTGGCATTTCAAAGCTTTATAGAGACGCAGCTGGAAACCGCAAATTATTTTCTTCAATCGACTTTGAGTGACAACGAGGACTCCGAAAACGTTCATTCCCAGTAAAGACCCTGTAATTCCCTTTACAACATTCCATGTTGTCATACCTATATCATAACTCTATAAGAGGGATTTTAGCATTCATTTAGAAACCGTTGAACGCTTCACAACTGTCGCTTTATCATGTTGGCTGAAGATAATCTTGACTATGCTGATATGTGGATTAAATTTTATCGAGACCAGAGTAGAGCTCACCTAAAGGAGGAAATTTGTGAGATTGGGGGACAGAGAGTGCATTCTCCTCCAAACTCTCCTAATATCGCACAAGGCAACAGTACGGCGAATTCGACTAACAAATCACGTACAAGAGAAATGAAAGTTGAATTAATTTCACCGGCACAGCGAGTTGTAGAGCAGGCTAAAGCAGAAATCTATAGACAGCGTCAGAAAGCAAGAGTACAAGTGCCAGTAAGGGGAACGCGGAAGGAGGAGGAGGAAGAAGAGGAGGAGGAGAGGAGGAGGGGGAGGAAAGGAGGATATACCGCATAGTATAAAATATGGAGAAAAATGATATCAGAATTAATCTACGTTTCGGCAGAGAAGCGTCAACATGTCAAACAAGTGTACGGTGTGCCAGAAAACATTCTCGCGTCCAGATAACCTGATCAGGCATCAACTTATACACCAATTGGGGACTCAACCAATAATAGCGGAACATAAACGTAATCAGGACACTCGATCTATGGCTCGCTCGAGAGCATTAGCACATCCATTTACTATGATCGTCAGCGGCCCGACTGGTAGTGGGAAGACATCATGGGTAATGAAATTTTTGGAGCGTGCTAATATCTACCCCTCTCCAACACGCATCGTATGGTGTTACAGTCAATGGCAGTCAGCCTATGAATCTACACGTCTGGAAAATGTCAACTTTCTCCCGGGCATACCTCACGACGTAGGTGAAAAGTATTACTTCGACCCCGACCAAACCAACGTTATTGTTCTGGACGATTTGATGGGTGAGGTAAAGCGCGAGGACAAAATTGCCGACCTATTCACCAAAGGTTCGCATCACAGAAATGTATCCATAATTTATCTGACTCAGAATCTCTTCCCCCAAGGCAAGGCATCTCGAGATATCACGCTAAACCGTCAGTATTTCGTTCTTTTCAATAATCCTATTGATAGACAGCAAATTTGCACGTTCGGGAGACGGATCTTTCCTCGGGATATGACACATTTTTTAGCAAAATTTCACGAAGCCACAGCTCGTCCGTACGGATATCTGTTCATCGATTTAAAACCCCATACAGCGGAAAATGACAGACTGTCTACCAATGTGATACCAGGCGACGAGAAACTTGTAAAGGAAGAAGGGCAACTGCTGCCTCGCCCACCCCCAATTCATAATCCAACAACACAATTTCAACGCATACCCGTTCCCCTCTCAAACGTGATACAATATCACGATCCGCCATCTTCCGCTAAGAGGAATGATCAAGTGGGAGAGGGATTACATACGAAGACAGATGCACCGTTGTTCAAACGGAATGAAGATGATGACGAGTCCCAGCAGAGGCAGATGATCCATAGGAGCGGGAATGGAATTGAGCTTCGAAAGAGGAAATACCCTTTAGATGACGAGTGTTGTGACTATGAAGAAATCATCCATCCTAGGAAAATAGATCAACCCAGCCATTTGCGGAAACGGGTCAAATATAATGTCTGGAACGAGATGTTCGGTAAACCTATCGCAAGAGATTACAGGGTTGAGATTGATGAGAGAAAACAGCAATATATAAGCCAAGGTTATGACGAGGATGAGTCTGGTGAAAACGCTACGCAGGATTATATTTCATCGATGATGAAGACCTTACGCCAAACATACTACAAACTGCTTGTGAACATGCAAAAGCTACAAACTGATTATATTCATAACGAGATTTTGAAAACAACGAGGTGTATACACACGTTATACGACGTGGACTACGAGGAAGCACTGAGACAGACGATTAAGATGCGGAAATTCTTATTCGATAGGTTGGTTGATAGCGTTAGTAATAATAACGACAATGAGGAAAGTAGTGACAGCAAAGATTCCGAAAACATCGATTCCGAATAAAGACTCCAGTAGAAATATTAGTAGATAAACATTAGATGTTAAAGTGATAGCCACAACAAAGGCGATGTATTTCATATAAACTGATTCCCTCATTATTTGTAAAGCAGTGCTATTATGAATAGAGCGATTATTTTATAATCATCGTATTGGTTTGTCTCTATTTCATACAATTCCTCCTCTTCCTCCTGCTCCTACTCCTCCTCCTCCTCCTCCTCCTCCTCCTCATCCTCCTCCTCACCCAAAAATTTTGACCTATGACTGACTGTGTAGGATGACGTCAGGGTGATGGGGAGAATGGGATTTCCCCGAGGGTTCTTTGTTTTCACGAATAGAGGACGTCGACCGGAAGTGACGTCATCAAAACACTAGAGAGAGGGGATTTCGACTAATGAATATCTTACAACGAAGGCGTGATCATACCACTGACAGCATCATTGCTCCATCAAGAGAAAGGCTATTTCTGGGTGAGTGGTTATCGACGAGAAGCTACCCATGAAATAAGCGGTAGAGAGGTACTGAACAAAATTGTCTTGATTAAAGCCAATTCTGTCAACTACGCCAATTCCGTTCCCTGAGCGTGTAAGAGTCTATTTCTTTCTATCGGACTAAATACCGTCAGTATGTTAAAATATTGAGAACAGACTAGCAAACCGAGTCCAGCATATACCACTACCTGCATCAGGACTATGTCTGGGTTCTTTCTTATTTCAACAATTTTCCCCGACGTCATTCTTTATATCCATGTAATGACAGGTTTAGTGGGAGAGTATCCGGCTTATTCCCATACAATTGATTGATATAAAAGACAACTCACACTTTATGTTATTTTAAGCTAATTCCATTTTAATTGTTTTACACTGTTTAATAAAATTTTAACCCCCCATCAGATACATTTTGAACTGCTCAAATGAAAACAAAATTGTTAGTTAGACCACAGTGTTGTTCTGAAAACGGTTAATGTGGAGTTGTTTCCCATAGACCATCAATTAGTTAACTTTTTAGGTGGGAAACATCCGTCTGCACCATAGGGTGAAGGCTGTGCATAGCTATGTTAAACCGTGACGTCAACTGTTGATGACCGTAAGTGTTGGTACAAGCTTATAGTATGCTCCATGGTACAATTTGGGTCGGTCATGTCCAACTTCGAGTAGTAAGGGACGCCAACTCTGTCTGGCGCAGATCAACTCCACTGCTCAACATGGCCTGGGAAATTCAACCTGGATTAGATAGGACCGTGCTTTTCTAAGCTGAAAATCAAGCATTTCTGTTCGGGTGACAACATTTGCCAGCATATTAAGTTAATTTCAAATAGTATATCCATACGTTGTGCTATTTTATTTTCCCATGGTAAATGTTTTACTTGCTTCCAATTTGATTTCATAATGAGGGTTCAATTTGCATTTTCTACCTATACCTTAGCATAGGTTTTCACGAAAAAGCCGAAAGTAGCTCACTTTTAAACGTTTATAGGTAAAACACCGTTCAGCCAACGATATTTGGCAGCACGGCGTTATACAAACCATATCGTGTTCTATCTCATGGTTCTTTATTTGGTCTAATCATTAAATATCTTCTTGCTTCCATTTCAATTTAAAGTTTGAGAATTTTTAGAGAAAGACACTATAAGGGGTTCAGCAGAGTGATAAAGTGGGGACCGGTCGGTGGCAATTAACACGGAGACCTGGTGACAGGTGACGATACCTGCTGGGCGGATTAAGCATGGATCACAATTGTGTATTGCACGAGGTGAAGTCGTTTCTAACCAATCATTATATAATTAAACCACTTCAATGCAAAATAGAAGATTGTAACAAACGATTATATGCATGGGTATTGTTTTATTTACATATAGTACATGTATGTACAATATATGACACTTTGCACTGATTTTGACCAATGGGTGCAAAAATTTCGCAGTAAATTGTGCCATATCATGAATTCAATCTATTCGCCAATGACAGAAGTTTTTCTTTCTTTCTTAGTTTTGTTGAAACACCGAATGCCACAAGTTTCTGTTTAATTTCATGAACAGATAGTTCGCTGTTTTCTTCAACAGCCGAAACAGTTTCAGCCTCAGGTTTCATGGGTTGTCTCTCTGATCCTGCCGATAATGAACACCTAAAGTATTCACATTTCCGTCTTAACGTTTGCCTTCAGAATATATAATCATTAGAGGTTTGTTTTACTCAGAAACTTTATGTTTGCAAAGGAGGAAGTCGAACAATAGAATCGAAAGCTTGGTTTTTTAAGTCTTGAACCTTCTATTATTAGGTAGCTTGGCTTCTTGTCACCATTGCGGCTTCGAAAACGTTACAGACAGGAACATCCAGCAGGTTGATTTTCATAATATGATTATGTGATCAACATCAAAAACAATATCGCATAGCTTATTTACACCTTTATCCCACCCTGAAAACGTAGACTGTAATTGACTTTATATGAGTATATGTTACCAAATATAATGTGTGAACTCCTCTTTCTTGATTAGAATGCTGTGATTAATGTTTGTTGGCGTCCGGGATATTACCTTTTCAATGGGAGGTCTTACACCAAAGCCTTGCCTGTCGAGGGTTCTATTTAAAAACATAAACAGCTGTCGGACATAACGGGTTTCTTCCCGTCTAAAAGTAGATCTCACACTAATATAAACCAGATGACGATATTTTCGTATCCCGTGTGTGTACGCCTTTTAGGCCATACTTGCAATGTTTACACATGTGTGAGTCAGCCCATACAACTTGTTTAGTATATATAATTTACACCCTTCACTCTTAAATCGTAGATTGTTTTTCTTGTTTGACTGAATTATATCACACTGAATACATGAACAGTATGTTATTGGTTTGAAATACATTCAATATATTACATAGAGAACGGTTTAGGCACAAACACACGCTGTTAATACTGTAATGTTTCACTTTGCCGCATCCGTAATGGTTGTAGCAACTTAAAGCGCCACCTGTTTAATAATCACCTGTCGGATACCACATCATGTGCATGTGGCTTCCGCGATGAGACAGCCACACATTTCTTGCCTGATTGCCCCTTATTCACCGTTCCGCGTCAAAAAATGTTTGCAAACTTGTCTACCATCTACAGTAATGATCAGTCAGGCCCATGTCACAATCTTCTTACGGGTGACAGCAATAAAACCGAGCAGGCAAATATAAATATACAAATTCACGTTGTCGCTTTTATTGAGGAAACAAAAAGAATGGATTAATCTAGGCCGCGGCCATCAACTTGTTCAATTCATATCATCTGTTGGCTAACTCGCACGGACACTGATCATAGCTGACGACACCCTGTTAGTATGCCTTTTACTTTTGTACTTCGTTCTATCATGGAGTTAAATATCTATATTTAACTCCATTGTTCTATCAAGCTATTGTAATACTGAATTACAACACTATAGCTGCAAGACGCTCATCAAGTATATACACCTACCGTATTACAATGTTTTCTGTAAAGAATAATTGTTATATATGTATTTGCAACCGCGACGTTTTCTGTCAACGCAATTTATTTTAGGAAACACACTAATGAGCTGCGCTCACTGTGCTTTAATTACTTTGTGCAAAAACGTTGTATAAACCAATGTTTCAACTAGCATGACTGCCCGGTTATTGGACAGTCCTAGTATTGCACCCCTAGACCCTGTGGGGTTATTTTCTGAGAATATTACATAACTGTAATACAAATTATAATTTACAGTGGAGTTTCAAAGGCATGATATAAATTCCTTTTTACTCACGAAATTTGTGTACGTTTTACCTCGGTGCGGGTCAGAAACATTGTCGTAAAGAGTCATGGTCCATTTCCCCCGGCTATCGACCCACAGCTAGACCCTCTTTAAAAATGTTGTGGAATTGTTATCTTTGAAGCAAAAATCCCAAAATACACATCCTTAACTTCCAATATTTAAAGAAATCGAGGTAATTTTGTTGCGAGCAAGGATCAAATTGAAAGTTTAAAACGCGTCAAAAGCTCATTTTTAATAAATTAAACGTATTTTACGCCCTTTTGGATAGAGTTCGGTGTAGTAGGCAGGCAAGAACCAGAATAAAAATCAATTCATTCCATTTATATTTCAATTTCATACAGTTTAACCATCAAGATATTTTGATTCTGACTTGGTCGCCTGGTCGCCTTTTTGACACGAACGTCTTTACTAATTATATAGGGATACAATACTATATACGGGTATCGGTTAGTCCAAGAGGTTGGGCGCAGCGTTGAGCCCTTCAATATAGCTATTTTCATCGTTGTGGGTTCGAGCCCCATTTCTGTCATTTATATGGTGATCCTATTTTCCCCATGTTTTATATTATTTCGGTATTTTCGCATCTAAAATATTATAAAAAATAGCTTTTACGCGTATATTGGTACCTGTAATCAATTGTATATACGATAATTAATTCCATAAGCATAGGATCATTTTATTTTTGTATTGCACGCCGGCTGTATAGTGAAAGTGCCGTTAAACTCTTATAAATCACCGAAGAATGCTTGCAGATTACACTTTCCTGTATTATGTATGAACTATCTACAAATCGTAGAAGAACTAACTATTCAGTTCCGATGTTTTATTATCAACAATTGGATGTCATCTAAGAGCGTGATAAGATGACAACGCATGCGTTGGTACTGAGAGGGCTCATTGGTCCCACCTTGGGGTGTATCGATAATAGCGTCGAGTTGAACGTCGGTTCGACGTAAGGCTTCGGCTAGAATATCCTCATTTTGGGGTTCAAAGTTTCCATAAGTTAGTGTGGACTCCGTAGTATTCATGGTGAAATAAAGAAAGATGGTGTCCTGTGGGCTAACCTTGTAGTCTCGTAGACGGGCTACCACTGGCTGTAGTACCGTACAACGCGTGTTCAACCCTTCAACGCTAAGGAACCACTTGTTGGAAAAGTGCTAATGATGATTTGTGGAAAAGTGCTAATGATGATTTGAGGTATAAATAAGCTGGATGATGAGCATAGCTATTTCAACAGATTGCTCGAGATGGAGAGCTCAGCGGATGACGGTAGACTAGGGCGCTTATTTATATAAGTTCGGGGGGAGAACGTGGCATGATGTCATCGGGTATAAATAACCGTATATGTATAGATATGTAGTAAAATTGGGTGGATGACGGTACTCTCAACGACCCCGAGTCACCTGATCGCACCGATAACCCTCTACCAAAATAGCTTCGAACTCTCCCGTACACCTCCTCGTACTTATGACCCTCCGACCTATTTAAGTGACGTCATCGGCTTCCAGGCTTCCATGTTCCCCTCAACTGTCTTAAGTTACTCTACTCTCCTTGCCGGTTTCGATATCTAAGGTTTTCTCCTTTTCCGGATTCGGGGTTAGCTTTATTACTACAAGACTGTTGACTACTTTCATGATCTGTAAATTCATTCAATATTTCCTCATTTGGTGTAAAGTTTAAATCTACACCACAGTGAAAAGAATAATACATGAATCAACAGACTGCACAGGTGCATCCTGACCTGACACACGACCAGTATCCGGTAAGTTGCCGACTAGTTAAAATCGTCACATTTAACACAGGATTATCAAATACTACTAGGCGATATATGTATACGTCATATGCAGGTCTATCTGGTATATTACTGTCCAGATAGGGATAGTTTACGATGTGGAAATTGTAATCATATCTTTTGTCGTAAAGTCGACGAGAGAGCAGACCCGCTTCGTTTTTATAGTGATAAAGGTCTAAATAAGTTTTGCCGCTAGGGCCATCTGTAGTTTCCATCAAATCCAGTGAAGGAGGATATATATCTGTCGCTGCGTCATTTATATAGCCATTATCCACAGCAAGGTCTATATAGCGTTTGGTTAATGAAGAGGAACGGGCTTTGAAATAATCTGTTTTTAAAAGCGTCTGCCTATAGTCGTATTCATAAGAGAACAGATAACAGTCAGACAAAAGGGGGGCACAATTAATACCCATTGGAATACCTATATGCTGTTGATATATTGATTGAATGATATCATTTGTATGTAGTAGAGCTAAAGAATTCTTCATGGTTTCTGTCATTAATATATCGGCGATCATTCAATGCCAGAGTTCTTAGAAATAGTGGCGCAATACCTTTTCCAAAATGCTTTACCTCCCGAAGGACACTCGCCAAAAGGGTTGAACGAAAGAGAGAGAATTAAGGTTTAAGGTCTCGTTCAGCAATATTTCAGCTATATAGCGACGATCAAACAAACATCTACGTATTCAAGTTGATAATTTAGTAATTCAACACATTAGAACACACACACATTAAAACTTATGCAACAAACCGATTTCTCTCAAATAACATAGTCTTCTTTCACCTGACTAAAAAGATCTAAAGTGGATGCTCGATGAAAAGAATCTCTTACAAACTTAAAACCTTTTCAGTCGATAAGAATATGTCTCACTGTGAGATCTGCGTGGACCTTGGGACTGGCTCTTTGTTTGAGTAAATATTCTTGAGTTAATCGTGGGCTTGGCGTTGCAGCTTCTAGAACCAGGTATGAATCTAGCTTTGTGTGCTGATGTATGCATTACAGTACACTTTCAGTATATCCTCCTAGGGGACAAGGAAGGCTTTCCTGTTGGGTCATATGGTTGGGTTTTTTTTCATTCGGCAGACGTGTTTAACTTTCCCAACGTTTTACATATCCCCCCAAATCGTGTCAAAGAGTTGCTGGTGCATGTGGACTGACTGAACCAGGTCAAACCTGTCTGCAGTTTCAGCGACAGTGGAATTCCACACAGATTTTTTGTATGTGCTTGATTTACCAGACAAATAGAGCAAATCAAAGAGCGATTGCCTTTGAAGCTTTTGTTCAGCAGGGTTACCTTCAAGGCATCCGCTCTAACGTGGATGATTTAATGCACGGTGATCTGTATGATAGATCAGGAGCCGGTATGTGTAATTTTGCCGAGGTGAAACAATGCTATCAATAGTGCTTCGGGTTATAATCATCATAATGGATATCAAACAGTTTTGATATATTCTACATTTCTATGATCTAAGATCTCGCTTATGCTTATTGATATTCAACGAGAACCTTTGTTGCGAAAAGGGATGAAATACCGAGATCTGATTAGCATCGATTAACAAGATTGCGATCTGCAGCGTGTGCTTTGTTTCCCATCAAACATATAGGTGTATTTCTCGATTCGGCTTAATGTGTGCTATTTAACGAGGTTACTGAACGATTATTCGTGTCAGTTTGTCGAAGGAGCATTCCCTGGTCGTAGCGAATTTTACACTGAAACTTGCGTAAACTAGCTTTTTTCAAGAACGTTCTTTGTATTTTTTCTCTGGTTGAGTGGAGTCTTCCAGGCTTCCATGGCTATACTAACTGTTGGCATGATTGGAATTGACGCAGGGTAAACAAAACGATCTGTAGGACGGTTGCCAGGGTTCATGCACCGAAAACTAACATTTATTAGATTTTTTCGGATAATGAATCGCTGAGTCACAGGTTACATAGACTCCTGCAAGTCGTTATCTAGAGAATGCTGTATCTCAATCACGCTTTGATTGAGCCTTTTCATATAAATGCCGTGTGGCGTCACACGACCCCTAGCCTTTTTACACAATTACATCGAGCAAATGCTACTACTTCTGGAATATTACTGTCCAGAAAGGGGTAGTTTGCGATGTCAAAATTATAATCTTTTCAGACAATCATATATCGGACAATATATATCGGAGAGTCCTCTAATTAGTCAACACATATATCTGATTGTATGCTTTGTGAACTTATTTTACAGCATTTTATCTAATGGTAGGACATATCCTCAACTGATATTGCTTCGAAATAAGAATAAAGGGTTCATCAATCGCTGGTAAGAATAGTTTACATGGACGTTTGTGTAACTTTCCAATGTTTTTGTCGTCATGACTTGTGCGATGTTCAACAACTATCCACTAGTCCGGGTCAGTTGCAACTTTACATGCCAAGGAAAATGATACGTTTTTAAACCAACAGAAGCTAAAACATTTATATGTGAAGCTAGAGCTAGTTATTATCAACCGCGGTTATTTAACTTGGAATAATTTGCACTGACTAACTTGTACTATTGTGCACGTAAACTAATATCCAAAGAGCATTTAACCTTTTTCGTACTTTGAGCCTCTGCTTACATCTGACGCACTCACAAATATTTCCTTCCATCTGATTGGTTGCGCGGGACCACTATAATCATATCCCCGTGATAATGCTATCCCATGTCATGTGATCATACACAAAGCTATTTGGAAATAACTCGTTGGTCAGGGAGCTAATGAGGGAACAATGTTGCGGAGATCCAGACTGTGGGGTTAGATTCTTTTCCGATCACGCCATTTCACGTTTCGGTTAGCATCTAAAGTTATTACTTACATCGCCGGTAAAATTAATTCAAATTTCTCCCTACATTGTGGTTGTTATGTCATCTTTAAGAACGAAAGAAAACCGCAACGTACAGGCTTGTAAAAAACGGCGAACATCGTATAAACAATACCATTAAAACAATGTTTCCCAAGTCAAATACGAGCATTTATCTTTCGAATGGACGTCGGTTCTTTATCCAATAGAGTACGACGCTCAATAACGTTGTCAAATTAAATATCGAAATGCTCACTTATACTATGCTCTAAACCGTGTTCATGTATGTTGTTAATGTTTAATCACTGGTCGATTCTTTATTTTCACGATTTTCCCAAAGAGCTAGGTTCGCATTCTTCTTCAATCGGGCTTCCTGGGCCTAGCCTGACTATCAACAGCTAAGCTTTCAGAATCAGTCGTAGGCTATCAGTATCAGTGTGTGAACGACTCCCTGAATCTTACCAGTCTCATTATCCACACCAGCAGGTAGGCTCAAAGTATCTGCATAGGCTTCTGGTGGATCAGTGCCTATATAGAAAGTCTTCTGGTGTCGCATCATATTGTAGTGTTTGGTAAAAGTTTGGCCTCAGTCAGAGCAACGATAAGCGATGTTGATGAATGCGCACGTCTATCGCCGTTATGGTTGCTTTGAATAGACGGGCGTCAGCAGGCGTTGACGAGTAAGGCGCGTATCAACGTCATTCAGCCAATCAGTTCTACTTCCTAAACAGTTGTTTCAGCTGGAAGAAGAGATGCTTAGGTATAATTTTCCGTCTTCATCTGAGTCTCCATACAGGTCTGTAATGTCACATGTAGGGTCGGTAAATGCTGGGCACGGGTAGTTGTATTGGTATCTTCTTTGTGTAGAATCTGTTTCATGTGTAGCAGAGGACAGCTAGAGCTGTACAAATAATAACATCGATTTGAACGTCGGCTTGACGTAACGCCTCGGCTAGAATACCCCCTGTGTCGGGATCAAATTGTACATCAAACAACGTGGATGCCGTAGTGCTCGTTTTGAAATAAGGAAGATTGTGTTGTGTGGTCTCTTCGAAGAAGGGCCTTTAACTGTGGAGGCTTTTAATTTTAATGATGCGTTCAAACAGGTGTTTATTTTGAGCGATCGCTCTGGTATACGACGCTGCCCATCTTATAGCCGGGGTTTTCAAATTGAAAGCTGTTCAGTCGATTTCCATATGAACCGAGTCCTTGTCCACCAATTTCATATAGACACGGAGGTTGAAGTACTCTTGATGCAAATTTTGTCGTAGTCTGGGTGCTGATGTGTTATGGGTTACAATTGCGGTTTTCTCTATCGAGTACCCTTTGTGCTAAAACTTGTTTAATGTGACCTCCAACGTCTCGTCCAATTCGGCGTTCATGCTTTCTTTGAAGGTATCCCGCCCAAGCATTGTGTCCATAGCGTATCGTGTGATCCCCCTGTAGGGAGTTTGGTTGGATCGTCTGGATCAGGAGAGTATTTCGGTGCTGGTATTAGGGTTAAGGCTGTATGGGAACGATCCACGGTCGATTGGGTGTTAACTTCTTAACTTTTTGAGTTTTGTTTCTGCTTTATATAATTTATATGTAGGATAACTGCCTTTTTTGCAGTTTTTGCTTTTATGTCATTTTTCAGGACGTCATTAATATATTGGTGAAATTTCAGGCACCTCCGCCTCCAATATCCCGACCTCCAATAGGCGTAATATGCTCCTTTTGGATTTATTTTCTTATACGTTACCCGCATTGACCTCGAAACGAGGAGTTTCAGTCCCTTTCGATGTACGCTGTGGCTGTACGGTGGACACAAATGGTAGTGAGATTTAAAAAAATCGGTGATGTTGAATTCTGTTCAAAGTAAGGTTCAGTACGCCTAGAATCGTGTGATATCCAAATCTCGTCATGGTAAATTTCCACAACGGGAAAAACGCCCATAACTTTATTTCTTTTTTACTATTTTAGTAATACCTGGAGTACGTTTTTTAACTTTATTACTGTGTTTGACTGTTTTCAATAAGAAACCGAATTGCTAGTATTTTATTTCTGGAAATTGCGTTTCGTTATTCTTTTATAATATCAGCCTGGTCGCTTGTATCTCAAATTCTTACTTTACTGGACTGATTTAATAACAAAGCCACGTTATATGTGTGGATGTACAATCTACCTCCATGTTAAACAGATACAGTTTATGGCCCCTCCCCAAGCTTTGTTGCAAATCCAGAGCTGAACAGCTAAAACTTTCAAAACGATGCTGCAGATATCCGGCACATTGGGATTTCCCGTCAGTCCTCGCTATAGACATCATAATGTGCAATATTCTCATCAGACTATAAGCCGGTATGATTGATTATACTGCTACGAATTATGACAATACTGTGACAAGTGATGCATTCTTCTCCACGTCTCACTCGATCAAACAGGCGGATAAATATATTATCGTATCAATAACCAATAAATGTATAATAAGCTTTATGGTTGAAATATTGCCTATTATGCATCGATTTAATATATGTTCTGTTAGTGGAAGAATGATTAATTTCGAGGAATCTGCCAGAGAAATTTTACCTTCGAATGACATATATTCATATGAATTACATCTATGGGTTTATTTGGTGGGGTATTTTGACAGTTATTCCGATAATGCCATTTTCGCGACGTATCTATCGAACTGTGCTTGGCCTTGTCTAGAGAAAATCTATTGACACTTCAGAACAAAACGTCCTATTAATATTTCACTGTCAGTGGAGCGAACTGCTATGATGAGAGACTCAAGAACCAGGAAATATGTGCTGCTATAATAATAGCGGTATAACCGCAGAAAATCTGTTGTCAATAGACATACAATCCTACATGAGAATTTCCCTGTCGGTTGATCTGTCGAGTTGCGTTATTGAAGATGTATCTCTAGAAAAATCTTGTCTTTTCAACTCAACTTGACGTATTGATCCCATGTTGTTAAAACACGGTTATGGGTTCTTGAGCTCCACCAGGAGGATTGTTTTTTATTTTCATCTTCTCCTCCGACTGTCTTATATACAGATCTCCTGAGCCCTAAGCTTCTGAAGAGCTCCAACAAATGTTGCACTTAAGCCAATGGAATTAAACAATGGCGAAGGCGGACAGCGAGATAGTAAGACGATAGAATAACGTGTTTCAACAGTGCAGCTGGCTATCGTGGGGATACATTTACTATTAACATCATTAATTTACCGGACAGAAAAGTGATATCTTTAAATTATAGAATTGATTCAGAAATATGTTCTACAATAGAACATGTTATATCATGTTAATCCGTGAAATGATTAATCTATATCAAAATGATTAAATGTGTAGATATAAACAATGAGATTAATATGCAAGTTTGAAACCAAATTAAAATATAAAACAGCCAACAGAAGCGCTGTTAATGCACATGTAGCATATTCCTTTAAACATCTAGTCATGGAATCACACCTATTCCTAATCTCCAAAATTTTATTAGACAAACATCGTGACGAAAAACGTAACTGAACAATCATGATTATATTTTTAAGTGACAGAGCGCACTTCGTTTGTCCTGAACTTATTATTATATCTTGGAATGAATTGTAGGAGTGAGCTCGAGTGTTCTACTCCAGTATGGTCGCACTACATGAAATGTTATATAGATAAGATAATATTCATAACACGAAGTATGTACGTTTTAAAGGTAATACTGATTTTCTCAATGTTTTTATCCTGAAAATGCAATCTTTTCAATTTACATTCTCTTAGCCATATCTGACCTCGGCAATTTGGGGGTGTACCGCAGTCAAGGGAGTGTCGGAAAATGTCCCTATATGTTTTCGCTATCTCTCAGGCTAGACTGCTGAAACTTACCACACTATATCTTTTGATCAAACTCCGCTAGACAATCTAAAAATAAATCCAGGACGGCCAGCATGATTACCCCACAGTGACATCATTTTAAAAAGGCATTTTTGTGGATTTTTCGAATTGTTTATTTATGTGTTTTCTTCGCAAAAACTGCATGGAAAATTAGTAAGTAATAATGTGATGTAACATAAAATAGTTTTGTCCACTTTTCCCGGAGGAAAAGCAGAAGTTTTGAAGAAAAATGACTAAAACATAACTGTTCTGGTACCCAACCGGGTCGCCATTTTGAATTTCCCCATGATCCTCTGCTTGGGGGTTATACAAGTAGGTTAAAATGATGTCAATATGATAGACTACAAAATGACGGACTGTCATCTCTTCTTCTTCTCTCGGACTTCACTGCGCCTGACTTAAGCCAATGGAATTAAACAATGGCGAAGGCGGACAGCGAGATAACAGCTAAGCTCTCAGAAACAGCCTCAACAGTTTCATTATCTACACCGGTAAGTCGGCTCTCATCATCGGCTTTTGGCGTCTCCATATCTATACTGAAAGTATTCTTGTGTCGCATAATATCGTAGCGTCTGGGAAACAGTTGTCCCTACAGAGCACCGATAAACGATGTTGACGGTCACGCCTCTACTGTGCACGTCTATTTGCTAGGTTTGTTTTGTAGACGGGTGTCAGCAGGCGTTGACGAGCACTAGGGCGATTATCAACGTCATGTAGCCAGTCAGTTACTCAGGGGTCTGTTTCGTAAACAATTGTTTCAGCTGAAAGAAGAGAGGCTATGGTTTAAAATTCCCCATCTGCGTCTCTATTCAGGTCTGAAATGTCACACGCAGGGTCCGCATATGCTGGGCACGGGTATCTGTGTTGATTTTTTTAGGGGTATAATTTGTTTCGTATGCAGCAGAAAGGGAGAGAGAGATTTAAAGTATTCTAATATTTCAGCAATATAGCGACGATCAAACAAAATTATAAGTATTCCAAGAACAACAAGTCAACAAATAAGCAATCCAGATGTAATCAACACAAAACATCAAGTAACATGCACGTACCATTAAACTTGTGCCATAAACCGATTTCTTTCAAATAACCTAAAATACAGTCTTGTTTTACTCGACTAAAACAATCTTCTAAAGTAGCTGCTTGATAAAAAGAATCTCTTGCAATCTTAAAATCTATACAGTCGACCAAGATATGTTTCACCGAGAGATCTTCGTGGCATGGAATACAACTTGGGGCTGGTTCCTTTTTCAGTAAATTTTTCGTGAGTTAATCAGATATGGCCGATTCTACATCGCCTGGTCATGGCTCGATCGAAATGTTTCTCGCTGCTTAGATGAATATATGCTACATTTTTTGGAAACTCATGAAGTTTGTTATTATCCACAGCATCCCATAAAGATTGAAACAGCTCTCTCATTTTAGCACAGATAGAGGGTCTGAAATCGCTGTTTGAGATTCCAACAGGATCAACCTCATTATCTAGGGCTGCCTTAGCCATTTTGTCAGCTTCAGTATTTTCTTTGATGCCAACGTGGCTAGGCAACTAACAAAATACAACATCAATCTGTTGATGAAATCTACGATCATATTATTGTGTAATGTTCAAAATGATGGGGTGAGGTGAAGTTTCACTCTCAAACCACTACAGAGAGAGAAAGAGAGAATTAAGGTTGAATGTCGCGTTCAGCAATATTTCAGCTATATAGCGACGATCAAACAAAATTCTAGGTACTCATGTCACTAACTTAGTAATCCAACGCATTGAACCATACACACATTAAAGCTTATGTAACAAACCGATTTATCTCAAATAACGCAAGATGCAATCCTCCATCACCAGACTAAAAAGATCTTCCAAAGTAGTCGCTCGATAAAAAGCATCTCTTACAATCTTAACATCTATGCATTCGATAAGAATATGTTTCACCGTGAGATCATCATGGCATGGAATGCACCTTGGGACTAACTCTTGTTTTTTAGTAAATGTTTGCGAGTTAATCGTGTATGCCAGATTCTACATCGCCTGATCATGGTTTGATCGAAACGTTTCTGGCTGTTCAGATGAGTATTGTATACAGTTTTCTTGAACTCACAGCATCCCATGAAGACTGAAACAGCCGTCTCATGTAAGTACAGGTAGAAGGTCTGAAGTCGCTATATGGGATTCCAACAGGATCAACCTCATCATATAGGGCTGCCTTAGCCAATCTATCAGGCTCAGTATTACGTTTGATGCCAACGTGATTAGGCAACCAACAGAATACAAGATCAATCTGTTGATCAAATCTACAATCATGTAGTTGTAGAATACTCAAGATAGTGGGATGAGTCGAAGTTCCACTTTTAATCGCTTGGAGGCATGACACCTGCTAGTCGTCAGGTTTTAGTTTTGGAACTACAGATAGTAGCACATGCTACTCTCTCACCATCTTTAGTGTAAATAACACTCCCGGGTCACCTATTGGATGTCACCCATGAGCGTGACAAGATGGCAACGCATGCGTTGGTGCAGGGCTGCATCTGTCGGCTCAAGTTGAGTTGCGCCAAAAATAACATCAATTTGGACGTCGGCTTGACGTAACGCTTGGGCCAGAATAACCCCGGTGCCAGGATCAAATTGTACATCAGTCAACATGAATCCGTAGTGCTCATGGTGAAACAAGAAAGATTGTGTTGTGTGGGCTCTTTATAGAAGGGCGTTTAACTGTGAAGTCTTTTAATTTTAGTGATGTGTTCAAATATGTGATCCCTATAGCATACGTCACTGCCCAGCTAATGCTCGGGGTTTTTAAAGGGAAGTTGTTCGGTTGATTTCCATGTGGACCGGATTCTTGTCCAGCAATTCCATATGGACAACGTGTACGGTTGACACAATGTTGACTTAAATCCGTCGAAGTAAGAGTGCCAATGTATTATGGATTGAAATTGCGGCTTCCTCTATCGAATACTCTTTATTGTGAAACTTTTGTACTGTTATGTCCAACATCTCGCCCACCTCGGTGTCCATGCTTTCTTTGAATAGATCCCACATAGCATTGTGTTCAGAGGTTTGACCATGTGATCCCTTTGACCGGTGTTGGATTGGACCGTCACGCCTCTACTGAACGATAACTGTACTGTTTGATTTTTGTTTCTGATTACTATTATTTTCTCCAACGAGCCGTTTTTAAATGATTTTTCTTGCTGCTTGTGTTAGCTATGAGGTCCAGAAAAATGGCACAAGCTATCTTGGTTAAATTCCAGGCACCTCTACCTCCAAAAATCCCGGCCTCTCTTGATACGGAAGATGCTCTTTTTGGATTAATTTGTGTTAGTACCCGCATTGACCCCAGTACCTTTCTGACGGAATTTCATTCCCTTTCGGTACACATTGTGGCTGTTCTTTGGACACAAACAAACACACCAACAAACAAACAAACAGAGACGATTTGGTAAGTTAAATAAAATCAAATCAATTTTATTTCGCTTAAGAACTTCCTTTAGTGTACTTAGTAGCAATTTCGGTTTGTTTCAGTCATTTTGTGTGGGGAATTTTGATCTGTGCTGGACTTATTAACACATCCCGCTATATGCGTGGAAATACAATCTACATTCATGTTAAGCGGATACAGTTTTACGCCCATCTTATTGTTCCAGATCCTGAGTTGAACAACTAAAACTTTCAAAACGATGCTCCAGAGATCCGGCTCAATACGATCGTGATTCTCCGTCAGTCTTCGCCGTATACATCATAATTTGTAATATTCTCATTAGACTGCCAGCCAGAATGATCGATTATACTGCTATGAATTATGACAATTACGTGACAAGTGATGCATTCTTCTTCACGTCTCACTCGATCAAACAGACGGATAAATATATTATCGTATCAATAACCAATAAATGTATAATCAGCTTTATGCTTGAAATATTACCTATTATGCATGAATTTAATATGTGTTCTGTTGGTGGAAGAATTATTAATTTCGAGGAATCTGCCCGAGGAATTTTACCTTCGAATGATATATATTAATATGAGTTACATTTATGGGTTTATTAGATGGGGTATTTTGACAGTTATTCCAATAATGCCATCTTCGCGCCGTATCTATCGAACTGTGCTTGGCCTTGTCTAGAGAAAATCTATTGGCGCTTCAGACCAAAACGTCTCATTAATATTTCACTGTCAGTCGAGCGGACTGCTATGATGAGAGACTCACGAACCAGGAAATATGTGCTGCTATAATAATAGCGATATAACCGCAGATATCCCGATGTCAATAGACATAATCCTATATACGAATTTCCCTGTCGGTTGATCTGTCGAGTTGCGTTATTAAAGATGTATCTGAAGATAAATCCTGCCTTTTCAACTCAAATTGACGTATTGATCCCATGTTATTGAAACAAGGTTATGGGTTCTTGAGCTCTAACTAGAGGACTTTTTTTGTTTACCTGAATCATTTCTTCTTCTCCTCCGACTGTCTTATATACTGATTTTCTGAGCCCTAAGCTTCCGAAGAGCTTCAACAAATGTTGCACTTAAGCCAATGGAATTGAACAATGGCTCGGGCGGACAGCGAGATAGTAAGACGATAGAACAACGTGTTTCAATAATACAGCTGACAACAGGACAAGTCGTGGGGATATTTTTACTATTAACATCATTAATTTGCAGGACAGAAAAGTGATATTTTTAAATTATAGAATTGATTCGGAAATATGTTCTACAAAAATATTTAAAGAATAATTAATCGATGAAATGATTGATCTATACCAAACTGATTTAATGTGTAGATATAAGCCAATGAGATTAATATGCAAGTTTTGAAACCAAATTAAATAATATAAAACGTCAACAGAAGCGCTGTTAATACACCCGTAGCATATTCCTTAAAAACTGCTAGGAAGGGAATCATTAGTAGTATATAAAGAGTAAATGGACGTACCTTTCACCCGGATGTAACTATGACGTCACTCATGACGTCACTCAAAGAGTCAACAGACGTAACTTGACCTCAGAAATTTGCATATGACCTTTTGTGACGTCATGTTTCAGCCAATCAGAAGCGAGTATTGATGTCACGTGGGGTGTGGATGGTGGGAGGTGGGTTTAAGATGGCGGCATGTGGATGGTGGGAGGTGGGTTTAAGATGGCGGCATGTGGATGGTGGGAGGTGGGTTTAAGATGGCGGCATGTGGATGGTGGGAGGTGGGTTTAAGATGGCGGCATGTGGATGGTGGGAGGTGGGTTTAAGATGGCGGCATGTGGATGGTGGGAGGTGGGTTTAAGATGGCGGCATGTGGATGGTGGGAGGTGGGTTTAACATGGCGGCATGTGGATGGTGGGAGGTGGGTTTAAGATGGCGGCATGTAGAAAAACGTATAAAAGGAGTCGATTTTTTAGGGAAGGGGTGTATTCATTGCACTACCCTGTGGAGCACTCTGACTTACCTGACCTGACCAGCCTTCCTGCCTGCCTATCTGCCTGCCTGCCTGCCTGCCTGCCTGCCTGCTTCACCTCTAGCCAGCCAGCAAAATGACACGTGGAGAAGATTTTCCCTGGGACCCAGCAGCACCTCCGGTTGAAGTCTTGCCTGAAGACGAGCGTGTGAGGGACATTTATCAACGACACTGGGCTACCATACGCCATTGTTTTCACCGTGACCGTCGTCTATTGGACTTGTATAACTTTCGACTGCAGGACCTCACGTATCTGTCTACCTATGCCGAGAACATTTTCACAGATCAGGTGACAGCGTTCAAGTTGAATATGACATTCGGGTACATTTTACGGCACAAGGCGACGGATCAGGTGCGGTATTATTATCCCAGCAATAATACCTATGTGTTTGATCAGCCGTTCACGGTGACGGTTGCGATTTCTCTGGAGCCACTCATCGACCAACTGACTACGTTGGATCCATTGGAATGGGCTCGGTTGCAACGCCCCAATACCCAATGGCTTGTGGAAATGGTGACTAACGTCACATTTTTCGTCACCAAAATGAGAGATCATCCTATCGGTGCTCCTGTACTACTTCCTCCTTGGTTGCTTCATCGACCCGGACTGTATGCATTAACAGCAGGGATAAAGGGACCCTACAAAGACCGGAAATGTCTGTTTCGGTGTTTGGCCGTGCATGTGGACGAGTGTAACCCCCGGGCTTGTGACACAGTGGCCAATGACTATTGGGAACAGTATTTAGAGCAGCAAGACTTGGATAAGCGGCACTTCCGTAGAGTGCCGTTCAAGAATTTGGATGACGTGGAAACACTGTTCAACATCAATATCTTTGTATACCGATTACGATGCGAAGAGGAGGATACATTTGTGGCTGAATTGGTTCGTCGTTCAACAGAACGCTATGCTGCTACGATGAAAGTCAATGTGTTCGACGACAATGGCGTGAGTCATTTTTCGCTGATCTCCAATATGAGCCAGTACGCTCAGTCTTTCAGTTGTGCCCAATGCCATCGTGTGTTTAAACAGTCTTACAACTTACATCGCCACGAGAAAATCTGTGACAACAGTGTCAAGCGAGTATATCCGGGTGGAGTGTATCATAATACGCCTACTATTTTCCAGGAACTGGCCGATGAGGGTATCATCATACCGGAGGCGGATCGTTATTTCCCCTTCCGGGCGTGTTATGATTTTGAGGCCCTGTTGGAGCCCATGGACATGTTCTCAGCGAAAACGCAGTGGACGCAGCGCCATATTCCCCTGAGTGTCAGCATTTCCACCAACGTGCCCGGCTATGACGCTGCTCCGGTGTGTTTCGTGTCGTCGGGGGACTCCCATGAGTTGATTACCCGCATGATGGAGTATTTAGAGCAAGTCAGTGCGGCCAGTACAGAACTATTGGTCACCAAGTTCCAGCACGTACTCGACCAGCTGGACGAACGTATTCCTATACCCGGTGTATCGTTCAGCGATGATGAATAGTCAGAGTCAGAGTCGGAGCCGGAACCCATTCAGTCGCAGGATGTACCTTTACCTAAACCGTATGCGGAGAAATTGAAGTTACGGTTCCTACAATACCTAGGCCAGTTACCTGTGCTCGGCTTCAATTCGGGGCGATACGACTTGAACATGGTGAAGGAATTTCTCTACCCTTACTTGGCCCAGTCCGATACCCTCAAGTCCGTGATCAAGAAGATCAATAATCATATGGCCCTCACTACCACATCACTGCATTTCTTGGATGTACGGAACTATTTAGCTCCTAATTGTAGCTATGATCAGTGGGTCAAGGCCTATAACTGTGCACAAACCAAAGGTTACTTCCCTTACACGTATATGACGAGCCTGGACCGCTTAGAAGACACCCAGTTGCCACCCCGGCACGCCTTCTTTGATGATTTGAAGCAAGTGGAATGTCCTGAAGACACGTACCGGGAACTACAGCAGGTATGGAACGATGAACATATGCAGACCTTGCGAGATTTCCTCATATGGTATAATAACCTAGATGTGGTTCCTTTCCTGGAAGCGGCCGAGAAAATGGTGCAACTCTTTCGTCGCCAAATGCACGTCGACATCTTCAAGGAGTGCTTGAGTTTACCGGGTCTGGCGCTTCGCCATCTTTTTCAAGAGTGTCCTACGTACTTCTCGCTGATACAGCAAAAAGATGCAGACATGCATGATTGTCTAAAGCAGAACATTGTGGGCGGCCCGAGTCTTATTTTTCACCGTTATCACGAGAAGGACGTCACTACTCTCCCCAGTGGAAAACCCTGTGCTAAGATCATCGGTTTCGATGCGAATGCCTTGTACCTGTGGTCGCTGGCCCAACCTATGCCCAGTGGCCATTATACACGTTGGTTGGCGGAAGGTCGGCATTTTACACCGCAACGCACACCCTACAAGCATCTGGCTGATCAGTGGTTGGATTGGGAAGCCTATCGACGGGCGATTTATATACGACACCAGACCAACGCCACAGAGAAGCGCATAGGAGATCGTCGACTTCCCGTCGATGGGTTTGCCCTGGTGGGTAGCACACCCACCGTATTCCAATTTTACGGTTGCTATTGGCACGGCCACGAATGCCATTTCAGCGCTGGACGCTTCAACGAGCGACGTGGAAAAACTCCGCAAGAATTACGGGAAGAAGTGGTGGCGAACGGAGATTATGTGAAAGAGAGAGGATACCATCTGATTGAAATGTGGGAGTGTGAATTTCACACGATGTGCCAGGCCCTGCCCCATTTACGACGTTTCCTAAAAGAGCGCGAGTACCCCTTGAGTCATCGGCGACTGCTGAGTCTGCCACAGATGTTGGACGCCATTCGTTCGGGGGACCTCTACGGCTTTGTCGAATGTGATTTGCATGTTCCCGACACTCTCAAGCCTCTCTTCGCCCAGTGCCCTCCCATCTTTAAGAACACGCTGGTGGGTCGGGAAGATATTGGGGACACCATGAGGACCTATGCGGAGCAACACGAGTGTTTGCCTCAACCTCGACGCATGTTGATTGGTAGTATGTGGGCCGAGAAAATCTTGCTGGGCACGCCCTTACTGCAGTGGTACATGAACCACGGTTTGGAAATTACTCAAATATATCAAGTGATACAGTACGTACCTGAGGCTTGTTTTGCGGAGAATGCCGACATCGTGACGTCGGCCCGTCGTCAAGGTGATGAATACCCGAGTGAGGCCATCATCGGTGAATGTTGGAAGTTGACTGGCAATGGTTATTACGGAAAAACAGTTACGAACCAGGATAAGCACGTCAACGTGAACATTTGTACTACTGCCCAAGCCCGCAAAAAAGTGAATTCTCCTCTGTGTCGATCCGTGGAGGTCATCGATGACGACACCTATGAAGTCACTTCAGCCAAGAAGACTATCCGGTACAACTTACCCCTGCAGATTGGATGTATGGTATATCAGGTGGCCAAGCTGAGGATGCTGCAGTTTCTCTATGATTTTATGGGTGTGTATTTTAATCCATCAGACTGGCAACTCATGGAGATGGATACCGACTCGGCCTACATGGCCGTCTCTAATGCGGATTGGGAGTCCCTGGTGAAACCCGAGTTACGGGCCCAGTATGAAGCGGAACGGGACCAGTGGCTACCTCGACGTGACCATTACCAGTACGATAAGCGTACGCCGGGCCTGTTCAAGCTGGAGTGGAGTGGGGATGCTATGATTGGTCTCTCCTCCAAGACGTATTACTGTTACGGAGGAGACGGAGGAGAGGAAAATAAGTTTAGCTGCAAAGGGGTGAGCCGGCGCGATCCCAACATCGACAAAGCCTTGTACTTGAACGTGCTGCAAAGCCAGGCCAGTGCGAGTGGCACTAACCGAGGATTTCGCGTGGTGGACCACCAGATGCGCACGTACATCCAGCAACGAGACGCCTTTACTTTCTTTTACCCGAAACGAAAAGTGTTGGCCGACGGTGTGAGCACCACTTACTTGGACTTGTGAACAATGTCGAACTATAACTGTTGATACACAAATGTAAAAGTCAGGATGGCCGAGTGGTCTAAGGCGCCGGTATGTAAGTGCTGGTCGGCGATTGCTGTCGTAGGTTCGAATCCTACTCCTGACAGAATTTTTGGTACCACTTGTATATACATACCACTACTATTTGTACCCTGTATTCTATTTGTATATATAGTGTAACCCTTCTTGTTGACTTAAATAAAAAAAAAAAAAGTCAAATCATTTTTTTGTGTTTTTTCATCTTTTATTCAACATCAATGAACGTCAGAACAACAACGTCATAACAATAACGTGATAATAATAAACAAGCGGCCTGCGCGCGCGCAGTGCATTTTTAAGTTAACCAGAGAAATGGAGCATGCACATTAAAACGAGAGGCCGTCCAGTCATAGACGAGGACATCACGGTCTTCGGCTTGACAATAATCATCAAACATGTGTACGATAGTGGGCATATAATGTCATCTACTCCGGTGAGTGAGATAAAACACACAGTACTGTCCGCACACACTACTCAAGGGTCCTTGTAATCTTTGAGTATTCTAACGCCACACTGTAGTAGAGACGTCCATGAATTTCACCAAATCGGCATGTAGGGGTGCAAGTCCGTAGGAATCAAAGTATTCGCCTTGGCCTAGGGTGTCCACGTACACAGCTATCCAATGTTCACCGGGTCGACTCTCCGTGTCTGTATTCAGGATGTAGGCTGCTGGGGTGGTGGAGTGGGTGGGAAACACATTGCGTGGAAACACACCTCGAAAGGGGATCTTCGGATCTCGCTGGAGTATGTCCATCAGCTGCTGTGTATCCATGATGACTCTTAGCTGGCGTAGTCACATAGCACGTTTCTTTGCTGATCCACGCTGATGACGTTATCAAACTCGGCGTAGCAAATCACGTTAATGGTGTGGGCTAGAGGGGTGGCGAAACGCAGTTCCAACCGTAGGTTTCCTTTCTTCAGCAAAGCCAGTTGATGATCGTGTTCCAAGGTGGGGTGAGGTCAAAGGCGAACAATGTGTACCCACGGCTAAAGTCGTCTCGACTGATGGTATTGCCTTCGTCCTGGTTGTTTTGTCCTGTGGCTGTAAACAGGTTCAGGTAGGTCCGCACATAGTTTTTGTTAGTAAAGTCCGGTTGTAATGGACGGGCTGGAATTTGATGGCCGGCCACGTGCAGTGCCACAAAGTTGATGTTGAAATGTTGAAAGTTGAACGGATTCTCAGCCCAATTTCCATTGAAAGCGGTGTTGGTCACACACGCCAGGGTAAGACGTTTAGGAAGATCCCCTAGAAATAAATTTTCACGGTTGGCCATCATCGTACCTGATGGCACAAAGAACACCTTGGTCTGTACGCGTCGGATGGGGTACAGGGCTTGTTTTTTCGATAAGGCTTCCATGTGACTCAGCAACACACCCTGTTGCAAATCTACCGTACGGACAAACAGGGCTGCATCTTCAATGACGATGTTGTAGTCGACACCTCCGACTCCACCGGCCATTAAGGCGAACGCGGGTAAGGAACGGATCAACTTGATCTTGATGGATACACCGTTCATCATGTATCGGTCTCGCAGGAACAGATCGGCGTGCAGTCGTCCCATCATATCGATGGACTTGCTTTGGGCTGCCATTCTTTTGCGTACGACGAACCCATTATTGCCACCGAGCACGCTGTCCATGATTGCGGGTGTATCCTTGAAGTACAGCTCAGCTTGTAAGTGTGATTTTTTGGCATCACTGCCGTACGACAACAGCGTCTCCATGTAGGCTCGGTACGGGTACGTATTGGTGGACGTACTGATGAGTTTATCGTTCAGACCTATATCCACCTGTTGGAACAAGGAGTGCAGCCAAAGATTCACCGGGCCTACTACCGCATCGTCCACTATGGGCGTCCCGTCGTTGTCCATTATTTTGGCTTTCACGTACAAGTAGGTGTGGGCTAAATCCAGGTAGGCCGTATCTTTGTTTTCAATGATAAATTCCACGGGGCCCTGCCCCGTCAGGCTAGCCAGGGGTCGATGTTCTACCCAACGTCCTTCGGCTACACTGGTTTGGGTGGGTGGAATAGTCCACAAATCCAATTCACTGTTGGTAGACGGACACGACTCGGAGTGAATGAATGCCATTATGCGAAGATGTCTCTCCTACTACTACTGCTCTTCTTCTTCTTCTGGGGCTTAGTCCTCTGGGGTGTGCGTCATCGGTGTGTTGGCTGTCGAATGACACTTCGCTGTGTCGGAGTTTGTCTTTTAAGGGCTTTGGCGATCAAGACGCCACCGGCTTCTTTAGCCCGTCGTTTGAAGGCTTGTCGGGGTGCTGTGCCTCCCATCACATCACCGGCCACGCGCAATCCACTGCGTACCGCTTGTTTCCCCACCGCTTTTACACCCCGTGTCACCAAGGGTAAAAACGTTTTCACAATGCTGCCCAGTATGTTCCCCAATCCGTGACCTCGTTGCACGCGTGCACCGCTAAACATGGGCAAGCCTCCTCCCGTTTGTTTCTTGTAGTAGTCGACATAGCTGGGCGTATGGCACTGGTAAGGCACGTACATTATACGAAGTGAGGAGAGCGGACTTGTCGGAAAGCAAGTGTCAGCACCACTTTTCCTCGTTCGAATGCGATCGGGCGTCCCGTGTCATCTCTTATATCCACCGTGATCGTGTTGATATCGGTATGTCGTACGGGCAGGTAGATTATATGGTTGAAACTCTGGTTGACTTGATCGCCATACGTCTTGCTAATGGGCACCACCCGTAACAAAGGTGTGTTCACATCACCCACAATATGGCTGTCCACTGCGTCCGAGTAGACGTACAGTCCGTACACACCTACTTTCATATCCATCAACATGGTATCGTTGTCAATGGTGGGACCCGTGTAGACGCTCTCAGGCAGCCGTAACATTTGCTGTAGTGTAGGACTGAGTTTCACAGCCACGTTAGGGCTCAGCATGATAGAGCTCTTGTCGTTGTGTACGTTGACATCGAAGAACACGTTTTTCTTGAAGCGAAAGGCTATCAGGCGTGTTGCACTATCCGTGCTCTCCTTTAGAGCCTTGTACTCCAACAAGGCCATCAGACCCTGTTTGAACTGCTGGGGCGTATCGTATTGGCCTTCGGGGAGAATCAGTCTGTAGATTTTACCTTCGTAGGTCACTTCGTACCATACTTCTTGGCCTTTTACGTTGTACCATGAGTAAGGGTATTGAATATCCACCAGTCCACATTCCCATCGTCCAGGTAAATGTAACGGTTGGGGTAATTGAGTGACATACTTGGTCAAGGTGTTGTCAGGAAACACTTCGAGTGAGCTATTACTGGGCAACGCAGGTAAAACATGACGACTGAGTTGTTCTGGCTTCTGCACCGGGTTTTTATAGGAGTTATTAGTAGGGTGCCCCTTAGTAGGGTTCCCAGGCCTTGGGCGCCTTACCTGGGCGTTGTGATCGTCGCGGTGACTTAGATCGGGTAGGTCCCCGTCGTCGTTGTTGTGGTGTTTTGGGCGGTGACATGGGGGCCCAAGAAGAGGAGGATGGTGGTGGTGGTGGTTGGTGTCGGTTCGGTTGCTGCATAAAGGCCCAACGGTTAGGATTCCCTACCAATTCTTGAGGAATGTGCGTGTCTTTTAATCCCTGAGCAAAGACTTCCCAGCCCGGTGGATTAGAGTGTTTG
>JAVTVY010019514.1:0-70122 GCA_036873755.1 Hanleya hanleyi | reverse complement strand
TTTCGGACCCGATACATTCCACAAAGCGGAGAATGAGTCTAAATACAGATAGAATTTTGAACCCACAATGCGGGCCGTAAACTGTTTACTGTATAGACATTCATGGGAGAGAGAGAGAGAGAGAGAGAGAAATAGAGAGAGAATTAATACAGGGGCGATAAGCAGTCTGTTACACATATTGCAAGGTGGTGAAAACGGTAGACTTCGTAGTTGGAGAAATCCAGTCAGTTTATCGTTTGATAGCAATAGTGATTATATGGGGAATTAATCCGAAATCAAGAAAAGAAATAAGCCTGAAGAATGAAAGAGATAGAATGTCTTACTTTTTTAACCAGCAAATCGCTCTATGATATGCTTCTCTTTTTCTGGAAGACGGAATAATCCTGTTCGTTTATCGTAACATAACATCCTTTAATGTGAAATTAAGCCGAAATCATGCAAAAAAACGGATATAAGAATGATAAAGATAGAACAACAAGTATATTTTCGGTTTAAGTGGTATATTACTTTTTTACGGCACCAGCAAATCGTTATATGATATGTTTCCTTTTTACGGAAGACGGATGAGTCCATTCTCGCATTGTCACACTCTCGCGGTGATTCACGACATTCAATGGCCAGCCGTCTTTTGTCTAATCTATATCAATGACCAGCATTATTTCATGCAAACGATTTCCGAGTTGATTTCCACGAAATAATTTTAACTTATCTCCGTAACACTTTGGTTGTACATTACCCTACCTACTGTATATAGCTGCTGGAAAAATACTGGACAGGCTATAGTTTCCGAAGCCATTAATCACAAACAATAAAATAATTCGATTCTGTATGATCTGACCTTTTAATTCAGCCCTTATTTATCAGAAACAGTTGTAGCTTCATGGCAGACGGAAACTGGGAGCGACCACTTCCGGTTTGAATTACTCGTAACGGCCCTGCGTGCAGATTACGCGCCCGAACAGCCGCCGATTTCTGTAGACCTGTTCTGATATTCGGTCTTCCGTGAAGCTAAAACTGGACAGCTTCTTATGTACAAGGGCTGAATATAAAGGTACGATCATACAGAATCGAATTATTTTATTGTTTGTGACTAACGACTTCGGAAAATATGAGCCGCCCAGTATTTTCTAAACAACTACAGCTGGGAAATGGCTTGGCGCCGAAGCATTGATCGTACACAGTAGATAAAGGCCCACCGGAACTAATGAACACCGTGCAGGTCTTTATTAATGGTCAGTGATTCTTATTTTATGTAACGAACATCATCACGTTTTGCGGACATCATTGAACTGTTGACCGCTTCTCTCTTGTGCGAAACCTTCTTGTGTTTCTATTATTTTTATTTCATACACATTTAGAATTGATGTTAATTGGCGCGGAAATTCTTCTATGGGCGACGGCCTTTCGAATCGTCGCTCTATCAGAACGCTCTGTCACAGGGCTCTTCAGAACTGTCGATCGGTCATTTCGTCCTTCTGAACTTTCGCTCTTTCAGAACGCTCTGCCACATTGCTCTTCAGAACTGTCGCTCGATCATGTCTCTCTTCTGAACTGTCGCTTGGTCAGAAGACTCTGTCACGTTGCTCTTCACAAATTTCGCTCGCTCTTATCGTCCTTCAAAACAATCGTTCTATCAGAACCGCCCGTCACATTGTCTTTTCGAAATGTCGCTATACGTTCTTTCGAAATGTCGCTAAATATCAGTGCGTTCGATCGCACCGCCCTTCAGGAACTGTCGCTCTGTCAGAATATGGCTATGTCAGAATGATCGGTCACATCGCCTGTTCAAACTCAAACTCCGAACAGCGCATGTCAGCTGAACGACTATGCCCGCAGTCGAATGCTCTAGCACAGACTCGAAGACCAAGGAACACATGTGGGTTTGTTACGATGGGACTACTCACGCACATATGCAGCTCCCTACGCAAATAGATTCGTTGAGAACGGCGAGAAAATCAAGAATCTAACTTCTTTTTCGGTCTGAGCTATTTATTAAATACTTTTGGGATATATTTGGTTGATGAAACAAAGGCTTTAAGCGGAAAGAAGGAAGGTATATATTGCGGAGTAATCTCAACGCTGAGAGCGTGTTAACGATATTTTCAATTGTGGGCAGTGCTTGTAGCCAGACGATATTCGTTCAGCTGACATGCGCCGTTCGGAGTTTGGTTCAAACTCTCGCTCTCTCAGTATACCCTCAATCACATCGCCTTTTCGAACTGTCACTCTATCACAACGCTCGCCATCTTTAGCTCATCGCTCTATCCCCTAACGTGAAACTTGATTGACAATGTGTATACTGACAACATCCACATTCCATACTTATTTCTTTTGTCAAAACTTCTCTTTTAAGAGAGTTTACTTGATTTCACGTCATGCGAGTTATTGGACACCTTCCTTGACGCACTGACTGTGAATTTCTATATTTAAACTGAAAGGCCACTGTTTCATTGTAGGTTAACTGTGTTAGGTCAAGACATGGTAATTTATCCCCTTTGACTACTGTACTTGATGTCGTCATGAAGACGTCAATGAACGTACCAAAAACTGACATGATCTGTGTAGTTGATGTTTATAGGGGTCGACAAGTCCAGATGTCTGCAACTTCGTATCACCTATATTTTCACTGAGCTGAATTATAGATGACTTTAATAAGTCGAGTATATCGTTGCTTATATTTATATTGTTGCTTATATATACATTATAAAAATATAATAACAGAAATCACGAATCGTTTTTCATGCAAATATGGGAATTACTTGCCCAAGATCTCTCTCGAACAGCCACAAAGATAGCGAATGATCAGTACTCTGTGTATCCGACATTATTTACATACTATTTCGATTAACACTTAACGAGCAATGAATTAATTTCTAACCATAAATTGATGGCGAGACAAAGTGCATGTATACGATTAAATCAAAGATCAAAGAAAATGCCGATGTCTGATGCGATTTTAATAATTGCATGGTATATATAGTAAGTTGTTTGAGGAGTTACATTAGGAGCGACATTTTATTTCTACACCAAATCATCAACTTTTTAGAAAAAATGTAGCTGATTATACACAAGAAAAATTGTTTCAAAATGATCCAAAACGTGGAAGAGTTTTTTCTTCGCTTTAGGGATGAATTAGCAAAACAAAATCTAAATTTCAACAGGAATACCTGTTGAACCAAACTTAACACAAATGAAAGTCTTTTGTGAAGTATTAAGCATCAAAATGAATTTGTTTCAAGGTGTTTTTGCTGAAATTTAGAAAAGAAATGTTGTGCAAATTCACCCGTAAAGTGAAAAAAACTCGTATACGTCCACTTTTGCATCTCATTAACACGTATATATATTGTATATATATATGGATAATATAAAAGTTGATGTTTCGGTACAGAAATAAAAATGAGTTTCCATACATGGAAATATTTTTTTCGCAACTACTCCTTCACAATTGTTTTATAATTCGTATGAAATATTCCATATGGTCGGCAACATCCGATACGCCATATTTCAAAAGCAGACTACATAATATAAATTGATGTCCATGCAAATCCTCAATTTCAACAATGACTGAAATCAACTTACCTGATTTCAATAGCTTTAGTTGGTCAGCAACTCTTGGTAGACGCTGTGCTCAATAATGGTCAACCCTAGTGTGACAGTCCAGCATATACAGCCAAGGGAAACTTCTCCTTAACAAATTCACTTCGCCTTCTCGCCAAAACTGAACAGCAAAAGTCTTTTATAGGAGCCTGGAAGAAGAAGTAGAACGGTCGGAACGGAATAAGAATACATAATTAGTCATACATTGAACCGGTTACAATTGATACTGTCTAAGTTTACAAGTCTAGGTAACATATACCTTGAGGCAAAATAAGGATTTGTCATTCTACTCAAAGTTAACTGATTTGTTTATTTCTGTTTTGATAAACGCTTCTAATATGCGACGAAAAAAAAATAAATGAGACATTTCCTTTGCAGCTTTGTCGATTGAATGTCGAAACAATGGTTGTATTGTTTCGTGCTGTAGCGTACGACTGTATCTAGAAAAAGTCTGCAACTCTACAATGCAATAGCATAGCATTAGTAAATACATTAACGAAAGAATTCGATGAGAGCATTTTTAAACGCTCTTTTAAGTCCTATTTGGGAGTTCAGCAGAATTTAACACAATTAGGTAGCTGATATTCCGAGGTCAAACGCCGACCTGTCTGCAATCTGGTATGGGCCCCTGAAATTCGGCTGTCAAATTCGAGCAGGTTTTCACGGTAGCTTACTCGCCAGTGAGTGCAAGGTTTGTTCAACTGCTCAACAACAGCGGTATGATCAAAGACCGTATAGATCCAGGGCCGGTGAGAAACGTCTTACCTATAAATCGTTTTCCTAAATATATCAAATGAAACGCTATAAATAGTGCGTACACCGCTATATATACTTATATAAGAACCGACATGATTTATGCTGGAGTGTCATCACCAAAAAAATTGTATTTAATCAACCAGCAGTAATGTTCACTGATCACCTCTCTTGCATGGACAGTTAATTTTGAATAAATATCTTTTCTGGGAGTTAGTTGCATCCTTTTATACATTTTATATTTTTCCATATCTTTTAATTTTTATCCCTTCTTTTGGCCATATAGTACCTTATTTCACAGACCACACAAATAAATAACAATGCAATATATGTGTGGTTCAGTTTTTGAACGGCAATTAACGCAATTTGAGGAAGTTTAGGTGAGGGATGTTTATACATGTCCAACAAATGAAAGTATTGTTGAAGACAAAATATACTTGCGATGTAAGGAACACGTTACTTATATAACCGATATCTCTGTCTGTTCGTTGTAAATAAAATGAGGATGTATTGTCATTTTTCTATTTCTTTTTATTTGCAACCAACCAAAGCTGTAATACTTCCATTAGTGATAATCGCTACAACTTCAATTGTCTGAAATTAAAAAAAAAAAAAATTCAGAAATCAGCTCCAAAAAGAATCGGGCCAATCTCTGAAACTTACATTGTGGTTTGTACTATCTCATCGTAGAAAAGTTCCAAAAATTTCTTCAAATTTTTAAAAACAATTAAATACGGCTATGAGTAACAATGACATAATTTCAATGAGTCTTTGTTTTTGAATATGAGGAAGCAAAATTGCACTGGTTATCTCTTTGAAGTCATGTAACGAATTTGGAGATTTCGTGTATTTAAATATTGTTTTGCTTCTTTACAATGAGGCGACATAGAAAACAGAAGGATTATTTTGCTGCAACCCAGGTAAATGCATTGCATTTGCAACTGCATGCGATGTTCATGCGATGTAACCTCCTCACTGCATGGGCTGATATGGCACTGTGTTCAGTTTTGCATGCGCTGAGACAGCGGCGGGGGTCTAGAGTGTATGACTCTCTGTTAAATCAAGATATTAACAGACAGCAGTATTACATCCGTCAATCTAATTACAATTTATTCCTGTCTGCTCCCCCATTTGGATATAGCGACATGTACGATTGGGGAGCATTGATAGGATATTAATTTATTAAGATTGGACATCCGTTGCCATGGAGGTCGACTTGAGATGAAAAGCCAGGAGAAACACCTCAAATTATACGAGACCCTTTAGAGGTAGACTCAAGGAATATTTAATTCATTTAGATACATATTTTTTCTCCTGATAAGGGAGAATACAACGAGGACTATGTGAGCGGAATTACATCCTACAGTATGTGGTGTGCCTCAAGTGCGGCGGATCACGGTTTACATCTGAGGTATAAAATCCCTACACCATTGATGCACGAGAAATTGATGCGCAAGGACTTCGGCGGAATAGGCCGAGCGATCGCGAATGTGTCAGTATGCTGTTCCAGCTGTCTCCCCTCAAGCGATTGGTCATTCGACCCGCGTCATTTTAAATTAAGACGAGCATTATCATTGGATCACTATTCATAGGAGTCATCCCAATCTGAGACTGATTACCTCCCCTGTTTTCCATACAGTAGACAGGTACCGAACTATATTGCCTGATAATTCCAGCAGGCTGATTGGTTATCACAGTTCAGGTCGCCTTTCAGTGGGGAATAGTCGGTCATTCTCCTGGTCTGCGGGTGTTTATTTGAACCCTATACGTCCCGCAATGCGGAGAATGAGTCTAGATCCAGACAGAATTTTGAACCGACGATGTCTATAGACTGTAGTACTCTCTGTTAAATCAAGATATTAACAGACAGTGATAGTGTACTGTTCCAGCTGTCTTCCCTTCAGTGATTGGTCATTCGACCCCGCCATTTTAAACTAAGACGAGCATTCTCATTGGATCACTATTTATAGGAGCCACCCCAATCTTCATACACAATCACGTGACTGTCTCAATTGACCGATGACATAGCGCGGCCTCGTTTTCGATGTCAAAATCTGGCGTCTAACTGGGAAAATGTTGTTGTTGCTGCATCAGCCGATCATTGGCCCTCCGTAGAAGGGTCCAATAATCCCTAGAAGGGTCCAATAATATAGGTTAACGATGTCTACTGTATGGAATACAGGGGAGGTAACTAGCCTATATCCCATCTTCATACACAACCGCGTGACTGTCTCAGTTGAACCATGATGTAGTCCGATCTCATTTTCGATCTCAAAATCTCCCTGAGAATGTTGTTTTAATACTAATAATATAGGCTACGACGGGGCTATTTATGGGTAACGATAATTACGGACCAGCTGTAGGGTTTTACAGCTTCTGGAATGAACCGCGTTCTATCTGTCAATCTATACCGAGCTGTACTTTGGTGCTAGCTTCCAGAAGAGATATTAGAGAGGCAACGAGACACTTGAATAACATTTTAATATTAGCATTTGCATTTTTCTTGAATATACCATTGAGATATTGTATTAAGTCTTTACCTTCAGGAATTTGTATTAGGTGTTACGTTAGTAAAGCAAAACTTAATTAGTTTAATTCCGCAAAAGAAGCTGTACGTAGAGACAAAATACTCAATTCTCATTTTTAACTTTCAGAGTCAAAAGCGATGTAAAACAAGTCGAATAACGTTGGAAATGGGGGTTTCGTTTGTTTTGTTTTTTTGTTGGTTTTATTTTTTTCTGTACACATTTCAGCATGTATTTTTTGGATATATATAAATTATGACACCTTGAACCAAAACGAATCTAATGTTTTCAAACTCACCATATCTGCCGTGATATTATATCGGAATATTATTTCGATTACAGTTGTCATATATTTAATATATTAAAACCAAGCTAAAAATGTATACGCAAACAAAGCAAAAACAAAAAAAACAACAACAAAAAAACAAAAAAACAAACAAAACAAAAACCAGACAGACAGAAGCCCAATTTCCAAATTCAGTCGACGCTGTTTCACGTCATTGTTGGCTCTGATCGTTAACAAGATAACACTTGGATAGGCCAATTTTTTGGGAACGAAACATAGTTTTTGTGCAGAATTAATTTATTGAATTATGTTACCGTAACTACTGCTTTGCATGAAAATAAAAAAGAGAAGTGGTACTTCAGATACCGGTTTAGAGACACGGTGTTTATAATGGACCTAGATTTAACATTATTCTGTGCATGTATCACTGATATATAATGGGCAATATATATCCCAAATAGTTTGAGTCAGACTGCACCAACCAACTGCACCTGCATAATTAATGACTGTTCAATATGCATTCCATTAATCACACAAGTCCGTTGTAAGCTGTCACCAGCTGTCATTCCAGGTGACGGATTCTGGATAAAACTGGACATTTACTGAACGGCCTTTCGACAACCTTGACTAAATAAAGCACTAATTACTAAATTAGGTATACTCCAGTTCACTGCGGCTTAACATGGAATAATAACACTCGACCCATCTGATTCTATAAATAAAAGCGTCTTCAGAAATGAACTAGATTCCTTTGCTTGCATATGATTAAAGCTGAAAAACAGCGATACTAAATATAGTAAGACAACTGTTTACTGTCCGCGCAGTACAACGTGTAAGTTTGTCTGTGTACAGAATTATCCTAATTCCGAATTCAGGAATTCTTACTAAGTTCCAATATGGAAATGACTGAACCGATTTCACCTCCCCAACTATTATAGACATTTTTGTGTTCAAAGGGAACTGTCGAGTGTCACATGGATGATAAAATATACGATCTTATGTGTGCCCTCCGCGCGTGTCTGGTTAAGTAATGTCGACAGATACTGATTTGCCTTGGTATACAGGATCTCTGGCGAAACGTTAAGTTTCCAAGTTTATGTCAAATGCGGCTTTTTATATGATATGATGGCCGAGAAGGGACATCGCTGTATTGTGTTAATGAATCTGGACCAACACACGATGCGAAGTGGCGAAGCCACGATGCGAAGTGGCGAAGCCACGATGCGAAGTCGCGAAGCCACGATGCGAAGTCGCGAAGCCACGATGCGAAATCAAAACAAAGCATTGCAAAGCCTGGAAGCGAAGCGCGAAGTCACGATGCGAAGTGGCGAAGCCACGATGCGAAGCGCGAAGTCACGATGCGAAATCAAAACAAAGCAGATGCGAAATCAAAACATGAAGCGCGAAGTCACGGCACCTAACTTCGCATCGTGGCTTCGCCACTTCGCATCGTGACTTCGCTTCCAGGCTTTGCAATGCTTTGTTTTGATTTCGCATCGTGACTTCGCGCTTCGCATCGCTTCGCGCTTCGCATCGTGGCTTCGCCACTTCGCATCGTGACTTCGCGCTTCGCTTCCAGGCTTTGCAATGCTTTGTTTGATTTCGCATCGTGACTTCGCATCGTGGCTTCGCCACTTCGCATCGTGACTTCGCGCTTCGCTTCCAGGCTTTGCAATGCTTTGTTTTGATTTCGCATCGTGACTTCGCGACTTCGCATCGTGGCTTCGCCACTTCGCATCGTGACTTCGCGCTTCGCTTCCAGGCTTTGCAATGCTTTGTTTTGATTTCGCATCGTGACTTCGCGCTTCGCATCGTGACTTCGCGCTTCGCATCGTGGCTTCGCGACTTCGCATCCTGCCTTCGTGTGATTCATAACACAATACAGCGATGTCCCTTCTCGGCCATCATATTTTTACATTATCGAAAGAGCCTGTCTGTTCAGTGTGACTCGTGATTCAGCTGATCAGCTACTGTTCGTATAATTTCACTTTGCCCCATCTTTTAACCTGGGGGATTATTTTGAACCAGTGATAACCGACATAAGTTTATATTTCCCCACTATTCAAAGAAAGTACCATTATGGTTAGCATAATGTATAATCTGGAAAATATTACATGGAAATATGCGAGCTATCACCAGTCAAAAATATTCTCCTGGGTTAAAAGATAGTGCAAAGTGATAAAATTCGAATCAGTGGCTGATTAGCTGAAGTCACAGGCCACTGCACTGAAAGGCTCTTCTTTGTTCTCTCAAAACTGTGCAAAACGCGGATTCGGCTTTGAATTTGAATCCCCATGGTGTTAAAACAAAGCGTTGCCGAATGTCTTACTGGTACTTGATTTGGATCCAGATTCGCCACAGATACAGATCTAACGACAGCAATACATGTATTACTCTCTAAAAACACTTGAGTGAAAAGTTCACTTAAGTAGGAGAAAATTCATCCCGCTCAACTTGAGTGACATTCACTCAAATTTTAGTTGATAACTCACTCAAGATGAGTAAAGTTGATTTCCCTCAAGTTGAACTCACTCAACTCGAGTGGAATTCACTTTAGTGAAATAGTTCACTCAAGTGTTTGAGGTTTTTTTAGAGAGTACGTTTGATTGTCACACATGTGACTCACACAGATGTCATTAATGTCATTAACTCCCAAGCTTCTCGATGTTCGGAAGCAGTGTCGAACTGCCGGTATGCTAAAACTCAAATCCCTTCAAAATTCCTGATAAACTCTATTTTTTAAATTATATCACAGATAGGCAGTTGTAACTTCCGCAACTTGTACGTGTATATACAGGTGACTGAATTAATGAAAACAAACTTACCGGAAAACCCCTACGTAATCTAATGCTGGAGCGATAACTTTTGTCAATTCACCATTTCGCCCTCCGGAAAACTCGATGTTATCAGAGTTGTCACAAATCTGTTGATACTGGTGTTCTACTGAACAGCGATGATCATTTTCACCATCGATTGTTTAACTATATATCTGATACAAGACTTACACCAGTCACGATTAATCGACATGACATATTCTATTATTTCGTATATATAAAAACCAATTTTGAGGTGCGATAAATTATTACCCATCCAATTAATGAAGTATAATTAGATCGACTAGACAAATCGGTATCATTATAAGTTAACGAGATTAAGATCATCGACACATTTGTGATTAAGACAATCACAAATATATACAAATACATATCTGAGTTCTGGTATGAAATTATTTTTGTACATTTGTAGACTTCAGAAAAAATGTTGACAGTTTAACATAAACATAGACTACAGTATAACACTAATCGCAAAACCTGTTGGTTAACGTGTTTGCTATGGTGGGAAATTCCTCGTGTAAACACCAAGAACTGACAAAGGAGGCTCTTCGGCATTTTAGAGACCATTAACATTGCAACTGTTCCCTTAACACTGCTAATTTAAGGACTCGAGGCCCGGGGAGTAGGCTCAAAATATCGAATAGTTAGTTGATTTTTTGTTTTATTCCAACTTTTTTTAGTTTTTCTTTCTTTCTTTCTTCTTTTTCGTATATATAATGTTGCACAAATATTATCAGCATCTTGATTTAGCTTCGTGGATGCTTTTTCGGCTATTCTTATCAGTTCCTTATATCTTTCGTGATCACTCTGGAGCCGACTTTTTTTTATTTTCTGATGGCTTTTTGCTTTGTCGCGATATTCTTTCCACACTCTTGGTTCCACCAGGGCACTGGATATTTGTTACTGAGGTGTTTATCCGTAACTGAAATATGATTTTGTGCTATGTTTAGCAGTTTGCTGATAATATTTTCATTGAAGGTCTCCATATCATTACTGAATATATCGGCATGGCAATTGCTGAATATATATAGGCTTTGGCAGTCGTTTTGGAAGCTTTTTCAGTCTGCTTTGGAGTATTGGAATTTTAGGGGGGTCCGTCTTTCCAGAATCTGGTTTCATGCTGAATTTTGTTAGAGTAGGGAAGTGGTCGCTGTCTAGCGTATCGGGTAAAACTTTCCATTCTGATTTAACTGATAGCTCAGGGGAGACTATTGTTAGGTCAACTGCAGTGGGTTTATCTGTCCTCAAATCTATTCTCGTCCCTTGTCCAGAGTTCAGGAATACGAGGTTATTTTCGTCCAACTATTGTTCTACTGATTTCCCCTACAATTATCATCCCAGATGGGATAGTGTACATGCCCAGATGCTGTACGTGGTATATACATATTAGCTAAATACTAAGCATCCGATCCAACATTCAGTAGCTAGCCATTGTCCATAAATAATTCCTGTGTCTATCTTCATGGATATCGTGTTTTTTATCTATTGATACAGCCTATCCTAGTTGACTCACCTTGACCTAGTTTTCCAGGTCATATACTGATAATTATAATATAACATGAAGAAATAAAGCTAGGCTTTCCAAATTAATACTATGTATACATCTGGCGATAGTCCAGAGGTGTGCGATGGTCCAGAGGTGTGCTGAAGATGAGTGACCTTGACCTGTTTTATCAGGGTCAGATTATATTTAGTACAATATTTTACGGGGGATTATATCTATACATTGTCCATATTCATACCACATATTCCTGGACCTGAAATCTTTTGAATATCACTGACCTTGACCTATTGTCTAAATATCAAATTCTATATGTTAAGTCTAAGATTTCCGAAATCATGTTCCATATGCAATTAAGTTAGAATAGACATTTTTTGAAAATGACTGACCTTGATCTATATTTTCAACATCAAATTACTTGATTTGATTATGAGCTATATAGAAGAGTATATTTAGCGTTCAGAAATTGGTCAGGCTCTGCCATAACCTCAGTCCATCAATTAAGTCATTGGCAAAAAGCTGACCTAGCTCAACTTCCTATGTATTTCTAAAATTAGAGAACTATCCTACTGGATCTCACATGATGCAATGCATGATTGTTGAGTGTAGAATCTAACTGATAACCGAGGGGTATTGGAGCCCGCTGGGCTATTTTTTTATTATTTTTTTTTTTTGTATTTCTAGCACTCCTGAACGGCTTGGCAGGTGTCTGTCAATTTGAGCAGATTCGTACGGCACAATTTTAGCATTGGGGGAAGGGGTATCATTAGTGGCAAACAAGAATGGTTTTTCTGCAAATGTCTTTGTTTTTTTCTGTAGTATTTTTGTATATGGAATCGTAACGAAGGTACCGTAATTGACTATGTTAGTAGACTGGAAACCGATGCTACTGCCCTATTTGCTAACTAGCCAGCCATGCCACTGGACATATAAAAAATTATAAATGGACTGTCTCCTGAATATCTACCTGATATGATTAAAGTGGAAAATTCACATTATTTATCTAGGTATCAGAATACTACAAATATATCTACCATTCAGTCCGAAAGGTATGGTAGGCAGTCGTTCCGCTTCGCTGCGCCTCAGGTATGGAACAGTCTGCCCAATGACATAAGGACCGCGGACTCCTTTGCTCAGTTCCGCAGACTGATCCGTATCTGGGAAGGACCAACATGTAACTGTGAAGCATGTTAATGACTGTCTACCAACTCGGTAACTACATCATACCGTTTTTGATATAGTCTATTTGGTTTACATTAATCTCCATTAATAAAACTGTCCTGTGCATATATTTAATATCGCACATCTGCTGTTTAAGTATCACGTATTACCATGCATGTGTACGTGATACATGTATTAGTATTTTTTAGATATATGTCTGTATTTAAATATCTAATTATATTTTTAATGTTACGTTTTTATCCGTGTTGGTCGTTGAAATATCTTGTACAAGCTAATGTTTTATATTTAACTATTGTACCGACGTTAAATAAAACTTCTTGAATCGTGAGCCTATTATCTTACATGGGGTGGTTATATATGTCAGTGGAGTTGATGGCTGAAATAAGTTTCCAATGTCGATCACTATGGGTTTAATGTGTAGGTCATATGGGAGTGTATCCGTCTGCATAGCGAACAATTTCACCTCTAGATAGTTTAATTCCTAACTGTGACGTTAAGGCAAACTCGATTCTTTGTGAAGTCCAGGATGGTAGGGGCCTACCCGGGGACAGTGAACAAGGGCACAAGGGCAGTAGTAACTAGACAGAATTAAAATCGGATTGATATCAGCCGATCTATCATCTGTCGATCACCTTTTCATTCTTTTCTGCGGAATATATATAGGCCGTCTCACAATCGGAACTTTTCGTCAGACCGGTTTTGTTAAGTTTCATCTCATGCCTTTGGAATTAAGAGCGCGTGGGCTGAAGCTAAAGATACAGGTAATCACGGCAGAACTGCGTTTATACAGTATACAACATTTCAACAAGTGTTGATATATATTCGAACGACGCAATTTGATATGCATGTATATGACAACTGATTGTTGTCGAGACTGTTCCTCTTCCTGGTGATCGGGCGCGTATGCGGGGGGAGGGAAGCGGGGTCAACGAAAGTTCGTACACCGTGCGAGATGGGGGACATTCTCCCGGGAGTAGGGGGAGGGGGTCAAAAATTCAGATGTCTTTGCGTACGTAATTCTTGAATGTTCGTAACAATAGTAGTTCCTATGTTATCTTCATGCAATCTATAGGGCAGCGCGGACTTCGATGTAACTGCTGTTGGCCTCCATCGCAAAGATTTGCCGTTGATCTTTAACCATGGAGTTTTTAAAAATTCATGCTTTAACCATTGTACTCTGTATACGGCTAATACACAGAGCTTCCGCAGTAAGTAAGTTCGTACTGTGTATCCAAGTGAAGACGATGTTCTTCAACCTAAGGGTGAATGGGTCTAATCAGGTTTTTTGCCGATATCTTTTAATACAGATGATAACATTCTGAAATTACAGTATGTGTTGGCAAACTATATTTTGTAGAATAGTAGACTTCAAATAAGCGGGGTTTAATTTTTACTGCAAAATTTGGCCCATCTGATTGCATGTTTAAGAGTTTACGGCTCAGTCAAGCGTAACATCGCCGCACTCGGGCGCTGCATGGTTGGTCAAACTGAGCTCTGACATATACCCGCGCTGCCAAATATTATATTTTTCTCCGAAAGTTTTTTGCTTTATATCTTTTAGGTTGATATTCAAGTCAATTCCATAAATTACTCTTCACATTGTTCCATTAATTCCCTGCACAAACTGCTTGTCCGTGACAGGTCACTGCCCGCGGGTCCATGTTTTATTCAAATTTCACGGTACATTTCTATAGTTCATTTAATATCTTCACATGTAACAAGCGCTATATTTTGAAATAAATGAATAACAAGGAAAAGAAGAATCGCCTATGTTCAAGTTCATCAGTCTGATTTGGTCAGATTATTTTCTGGTAAATATGTGTTAATTGTTCATTGTACATTTAATCGAGTGGATGATTCCTTTGTCTTTGTGTCCCTTCGAACGCACAGGTCTAAAATTTTATTTTTATCCTGGGAATAATTAAGCCTAATGACATTAACCTCAAGTGTTGTTTTTGCTCTCCTAATTAACAGCTTGGGTTTTATAGTCTTTTGCCTACTTTCACACCAGTGATTTGTTCCCGACCCGCTGCTGGGCTGTATTTATATCTTAACGAAGATTACGTCGGATAGTCGACACATTCACACTAGTAGGTCATATTGTCATCTATATCGACATCTATCAAAATTCGTGGGGTTTGAAAACAATAAACGTTATCCTAGGAGGTCCAAGTTTAAACATTGACATTTTGAGATCGATGAAGTACTCATCTTATCGGCACACGAGCCACGGCAATCCATTTCAGGTTTGCACATGAATTTGACTTTAGTTAGTGAGAACGAAGTATTCTCATTATAGAAAAGCGTACTTCCAGCGACTGGCAATTGATCCCTGGGAAGTGTATTTCTCGCGTGCATTTAACAATATATTTACACCAATCTTGAGAACGACTTAAGTATTAAAGTTACGAAATAAAAATTACTTTCCTTTTTTTTTGTAATGGAGATTAATGAACATTTTAAGCCAGCACCTGTCAAAACGGCATTGGGCAACACATTCGATCTTTAATATACCCACTTAAACAGTAACGTCAGTTCCGTTTATTAACTACTTGAACAAATTAAGGATACTAAGCTCTCCTTCACACACTTTTACACACCCTCAAGAATTTCTTTATATAGCCTCATAGCCATGGTAATATATATATTTTTTGAAAGCGCATTACTCAAGGATTCCAAATATTTTAATTTGTTCTCTGTAAACGTGTAGATATTCAGATTAAAAAAAAAAATCAATTTTATTTTCTTAAACGCTATTTTAAAAAAAAAATATTCAACTTATCGTAACTTACATCATCATTTCCTGTAAAAAAAAACACTCCGACAGGAAATAGGTGTCTCACTTTTATCAATTTTGGTCTAATTCTCATTCTATAGACATTTATTGGAATATTTCTTAACAAAATCGAGCAACTTACAGTTTTGAACGTTGAAGTTTAATTAAATGTCAACAGAATAAGAACTGGACCACAATTAACAAAACTGAGGTACCGATTTCCTGTTGGAGTTGTCTTCTAAAGGAAATGATAAAGATGTACATTTCCATAGCTATAATGCATATACTTTTAGCTGATCAAGACAAATTCTAGAGGGTGTGTAAAAGTGTATACGCAGGACGGCTCAGTATCCTCAAACACTATATATGAAAACTATCTGAATGGAAAACGATAGAAATTTGATATTTTTGTACAAAAATGACACTCTTACTATTTTCAAATACGCCGTGCATGTTTATGTTGGGTGGTCTGCGGTCATTAAATTATTTAGAAGCCCAAGAAAACGCAATATGCGATGCTATTTAGGCCCATTATATATACTCAAATCATCAGGATATACTGGAATCACTTGAGTACATTATGGTAATGTAAGCCCAGATGAAATTCTGTCCTGAATAAACTGTAAACTTAATAATTAACTTAATAAAAGTTAAAATATCAAATTTCTTACTTACCTTGAGATAGTTTGCAGAAATTCTTGATTCGATCCGACTAGATTCGAAGAGCTGTCTGTTCTGTGGACATATGTCTTTGAACAAGGTAAACACCAATTTATTCTAATTCCAGTTCTTGTGGTCTGTACCTTAGCATCATTTGATTGGTTCATTTTCGGATCCATCGAAGAGTATAGGAATATACTGGTTCTGATTGGCTAGTCTAATCGGTGACGTCATGAGCAATGATGACAAAAGCCGCTATGCTTTTTGATAACCAATATCAGAATTTTCATTATTAGGGCCTACCGTTAATGAAGAAACCTCTCCACAGCGCATGCTCCACTTATGTCCTTGCCACCAACAGAGGAATTCGACCTTTAAGACATAGCCAGACCATTTCGGTCCCCCTTCAAACGTTGGGAAAATATGCACTATACTTTTATGTTGCAGGTCTCCCGTTTGTTCTCTTCTTAATGTACCGTAGTGCAAAATATGCCGTTTTGCATTATTTTGTTCTTATCTGATTCGTTTAGGGATTTATTTACATGAGAATATTTATGGTGTTCAAATCAGTGTGGCAGAGACTATTGTAGGGTTAATTTTCAACCTGCTAACTGGGCTGATACGCAGGCGCAAGCTGGCGTATTCTACATCTGTGATCACTTTGGGCAGATACATACATGGAGGCATAAACAGATAACAACACGCTCGCATTTTGGGGTCATCTTTGGGAATGCGGAAGAATAGATAACGAGAATAAACAATATAGATAGCGAAATGACACCCTATATTCAAAGTCCTTATAACCGTTGTTATTCAACTGGTAGATTATACTATACAATACGATACAATGTATCACCCATACAGAATGTACTTTTATTGTAACCCATGCACATATGGTTTTGTCGAACACTGTCAATCATAGCACAAAATTGTATTTAGGGCTTGTGACCCACCTGGGCGGATTTTCACACACCCATCACTCTGGAATTTGTGGTCTTATTGTGGGAACTATGAACCTGATCAACATGCATCTATATATTATTGGAAAGCTTATTTTTCTGGCCTTGGGGGGAGATTTGGCCCTATAAATATTTTCTTACCCCCTTAAGCGAGGGAGCTGAAACTTACTACACTATATACCCTTCGGTCAAGCTCTACCAGAAAATGTTAAAAAAAAATCAAGATGGTCGTTTCGATGACGGCATTTTTTGGTCGATTTTTCAGTTACGTTTTCTTTGCAAAAACTACAAAATAAATTAGTAAATAATAGTCTGATGTGAAATAAAATAGATTTTGCCCAAGTTTCCTCGAAGAAAATCAGGAATTTTGAAGAAAACATCATTATTCTGGTACCCCATGACCCCATAGAGCCGCCATCTTGAATTTACCCACGATACTCTACCCGGGGGGTTATGCAAATAGGCTCAAAATGACCCAATATGATGAACTGAAAAGTCGCTGAGGGCCAGCTTTCATTTTTCTGTCGTTCCGGAGATAGGGGATAAAATGCCCACCGCCCACCAACCAGATAGGGTAAATATGCGAATATTTTGGCTGTGAGATATACATAGAAGTTATTCCAATTTAAATCGTAAAATGAAACTCCAATTTCAAACGTTTACTTTTCGAGAAATTCCAAATTTCCCATTCAATTGTTAAATTTGCCGAGTAGTACAACTCTTCAACAAAATAGCAATGCCACAGTTCTTCAACATTTGGCACAGATCTTTTTCTGTGGCATTTTATGTGTTTTCAATTAAAGACAATTGGATGAAATGCGATGGTCACACAGAACATTATTATTTCCGCAACCAGAAATATTTAGGAAACTGAGGCATCCCTTTATTCTTGTGCCTAGTTCAGAATAACCATGAAAAATTGCGAACTCCCATTATAGTCAGTTGGCCTGAAGTGAGGAAGAGAGTTTTCGTGAACCCCATTTCATGCATATCTAGAATCGTTTCTATTGTGTATAGAGGGATTCCGACCGATTGTAAGCTTGTAAGTATGTATACATTGGATTTCAGGTGGGTGAAATAATTCACCAAGAAATGCCCAATTTTGCGAAAATATTTCTAACTTGTCTATCTTTCCATCAAAAGAAACAAATTATTCCACCAATTACATGCAGGTATTGAGTATGGTTTGGTTTAGTTAGAATACGGCGGTTATTAGAGCCCTCTATCCAAGTCAATGGAAGAAAGAGTCACAAAATTTGGTAAAAAAAATGTATATATTTTTCCACCTCAGGACAACTATACCTGTGGTATGTTTTACCAATTGAATCGGTCCATCAACATATAAAAATTTGTGGTATTCACCAGGCTATGAATAAGATCGAAATATATAGTGTCAGAGACATAACGTAAAATGATAATCTCTCAAAAAAATTGAGTGAAATTTCACTCAGGTAAGAGTGGAAATTGATCCCACTCAATACTTGAAAGAGATTTTCACTCAACTTGAGTTACTTTTCACTCAATTTGAGTTAAATGCACTGAAATTGAGTGACATTCACGCAAGCATAAGAGTGGAAATTGATCCCACTCAAGTTGAGTGAAATTGAGTGGTTTTAACTCAAGTTGAGTGAAAAGTAACTCGGGTTTGAGTGAACAGGTACATTTCACTCAAACTTGAGAGAAAAGAGTCAAGCAATGCGATAAAGAAAACACTTTTTTCTCTTTCCATCTCAAGAAAAAACTATTTGTCTGGTATACAGCGAGACTGCACGTTCAGTTCATAATAATGAGATTTCTTCTTTGAAGTAGCAGGAACACAACTGGGCTGGGTGGTGCTTAGTTGGTTCGACGTGATATAGCTGAAATATTGTTGAAAGCGACGTTAAATTCTATTCACTCACTCACTTCATAATAATGAATTTCATCCGTAGAAATGATTGAAATCACCCCAAACAGTCATTTGGGTTTCAATCGATCAGACAATGTAGTCTCAAATTGCCTTTCTCGATGTCTTTGCATTAGCCTGACACTAATCAAAAGTTTTGTGTATATATTTTTAGCCCACCATCACCAAATGGCGGGTTGTTCAAATCGCTTTTCTTTCGTGGTCCGTCGTCCGTCCGTCGTCCGTCGGGGCGTCCGTCAGTCCGTCCGTAAACAATTCTTGTTATCGCGATTTCTCAGGAACTACTTTTTGGATCTTTCTCAAATTTGGTACACAGGTTCCCCTTGGGGTCTAGTTGTGCAAGATACCTTTTTGGTCCTATTCGAAAATCCAATATGGCCACCAGGCAGCCATCTTGGATTTCCCCATGAAACCTTGTTATCGCGATTTCTCAGGAACTACTGCATGCATCTTTCTCAATTAGGTACACAGGTTCCCCTTCGGGTCTAGTTGTGCAAGATACCTTTTCTGGTTCGATTCGAAAATCCAATATGGCCACCAGGCAGCCATCTTGGATTTCCCCATGAAACTTTGTTATCGTCATTTCTCAGGAATTGCTGCATGGATCTTTCTCAAATTTGGTACACAGGTTCCCCTTGGGGTCTAGTTGTGCAAGATACCTTTACTGGTCCAACTCGAAAATCCAATATGGCCACAAGGCAGCCATCTTGGATTTCCCCATGAAACCTTATCGCGATTTCTGAGGAAGTACTTCATGGATCTTTCTCAAATTTGGTACACAGGTTCCCCTTGGGGTCTAGCTGTGCAAGATACCTTTCCTGGTCCGATTTGAAAATCCAGTATGGACACCAGGCAGCCATCTTGGATTTCCCCATGAAACTTTGTTATCGTTATTTCTTAGGAACTACTGCATGGATCTTTCTCAAATTTGATACACAGGTTCCCCTTGTGGTCCCGGTTGTGCAAGATACCTTTTCTTGTCCGATTACAAAATCCAATATGTCCATCGGGCGGCCATCTTGGATTTCCCCATGAAACTTTGTTATTGCGATTTCTCAGGAACTACTGCATGGATCTTTGTTAAATTTGGTACACAGGTTCTTCTTGTCGTCTAGTTGTGCAAGATACCTTTTCTGGTCCGCTTCGAAAATCCAATATGGCCAACAGGCGGCCATCTTGGATTTCCCCATGCAACTTTGTTATGGTGATTTCTCAGGAAGTACTGCATGGATCTTTCTCAAATTTGGTACACAGGTTCCCCTTAGGGTCTAGTTGTGCAAGATACCTTTTTCGGTCGGAATCAAAAATCCAATAGGGCCACAAGGCAGCCACCTTGGATTTCCCCATGAAACCTTGTTATCGCGATTTCTCAGGAGCTACTGCATGGATCTTTCTCGAATTTGGTACACAGGTTCCCCTTGGGGTCTAGTTGTGCAAGATACCTTTTCTGGTCCGATTCGAAAATCCAATAATGCCACAAGGCAGCCATCTTGGATTTCCCCATGAAATCTTGTTATTGCGATTTCTGAGGAAGTACTGCATGGATCTTTCTCAGATTTGGTACACAGGTTCCCCTTGGGGTCTAGTTGTGCGAGATACCTTTTTTGGTCCGATTCGAAAATCCAATATGCCCAGCACGCAGCCATATTAGATTTCCCCATGAAACTTTATCGTCATTTCTCAGGAAGTACTGCATGGATCTTTCTCAAAATTGGTAGACAGGTTCCCCTTGGGGTCTAGTTGTGCAAGATACCTTTCCTGGTCCGATTTAAGAATCCAGTATGGCCACCAGGCTGCCATCTTGGATTTCCCCATGAAACCTTGTTATCGCGATTTCTCAGGGACTACTGCATGGATCTTTCTCAAATTTGGTACACATGTTCCTCTTGGGGTCGAGTTGTGCAAGATACCTTTTCTGGTCCGATTCGAAAATCCAATATGGCCACAAGGCAGCCATCTTGGATTTCCCCATGAAACCTTATCGCGATTTCTGAGGAAGTACTGCTTGGATCTTTCTCAAATTTGGTACACAGGTTCCCCTTGGGGTCTAGTTGTGCAAGATACCTTTTCTGGTCCGATTCGAAAATCCAATATGGCCACCAGGCAGCCATCTTGGATTTCTCCATGAAACCTGGTTATCGTGATTTCTCAGGAACTACTGCATGGATCTTTCTCAAATTTGGTACACAGGTTCCCCTTGGGGTCTAGCTGTGCAGGATACCGTTTCTGGTCCGATTCGAAAATCCAATATGGCCACAAGGCAGCCATCTTGGATTTCCCCATGAAACCGTATCGCGATTTCTGAGGAAGTGCTGCATGGATCTTTCTCAATTTTGGTACACAGGTTCCCCTTGGGGTCTAGTTGTGCAAGATACCTTTTTTGGCCCGATTCGAAAATCCAATATGGCCACCAGGCAGCCATCTTGGATTTCCCCATGAAACCTTGTTATCACGATTTCTCAGGAACTACTGCATGGATCTTTCTCAAATTTGGTACACAGGTTCCCCTTGGGGTCTAGCTGTGCAAGATACCGTTTCTGGTCCGATTCGAAAATCCAATATGGCCACAAGGCAGCCATCTTGGATTTCCCCATGAAACCTTATCGCGATTTCTGAGGAACTACTGCATGGATCTTTCTCAAATTTGGTACACAGGTTCCCCTTGGGGTCTAGTTGTGCAAGATACCTTTTCTGGTCCGATTCGAAAATCCAATATGGCCACCAGGCTGCCATATTGGATTTCCCCATGAAACCTTGTTATCGCGATTTCTCAGGGACTACTGCATGGAACTTTCTCAAATTTGGTACACATGTTCCTCTTGGGGTCGAGTTGTGCAAGATACCTTTTCTGGTCCGATTCGAAAATCCAATATGGCCACAAGGCAGCCATCTTGGATTTCCCCATGAAACCTTATCGCGATTTCTGAGGAAGTACTGCTTGGATCTTTCTCAAATTTGGTACACAGGTTCCCCTTGGGGTCTAGTTGTGCAAGATACCTTTCTGGTCCGATTCGGAAATCCAATATGGCCACCAGGCAGCCAGCTTGGATTTCTCCATGAAACCTGGTTATCGTGATTTCTCAGGAACTACTGCATGCATCTTTCTCAAATTTGGTACACAGGTTCCCCTTGGGGTCTAGCTGTGCGAGATACCTTTTCTGGTCCGATTCGAAAATCCAATATGGCCACCAGGCAGCCATCTTGAATTTCCTCATGAAACCTTGTTATCACGATTTCTCAGGAACTACAGCATGGATCGTTCTCAAATTTGGTACACAGGTTCCCTTTGGGGTCTAGTTGTGCAAGATACCTTTTCTGGTCCGATTCGAAATTCCAATATGGCCACAAGCCAGCCATCTTGGATTTCCCCATGAAACCTTATCGCGATTTCTGAGGAAGTGCTGCATGGATCTTTCTCAATTTTGGTACACAGGTTCCCCTTGGGTCTAGTTGTGCAAGACACCTTTTTTGGCCCGATTCGAAAATCCAATATGGCCACCAGGCAGCCATCTTGGATTTCCCCATGAAACCTTGTTATCACGATTTCTCAGGAACTACTGCATGGATCTTTCTCAAATTTGGTACACAGATTCCCCTTGGGGTCTAGTTGTGCAAGATACCTTTTTTGGTCCGATTCCGAAATCCAATATGGCCACAAGGCAGCTATCTTGGATTTCCCAATGAAACCTTGTTATCGCGATTTCTCAGGAGCTACTGCATGGATCTTTCTCGAATTTGGTACACAGGTTCCCCTTGGGGTCTAGTTGTGCAAGATACCTTTTCTGGTCCGATTTGAAAATCCAATATGGCCACCAGGCAGCCGTATTCGATTTCCCCATGAAACTTTATCGTCATTTCTCAGGAAGTACTCCATGGATCTTTCTCAAATTTGGAACACAGGTTCCCCTTAGGGTCTGATTGTGCAAGATACCTTTTTAGGTCCGAATCGAAAATCCAATATGACCACCAGGCAGCCATCTTGGATTTCCCCATGAAACTTTGTTATTGCGATTTCTCAAGAACTACTGCATGGATCTTTCTCAGATTTGATACACAGGTTCCCCTTGTGGTCCGGTTGTGCAAGATACCTTTTCTGGTTCGATTACAAAATCCAATATGCGGCCATCTTGGATTTCCGCATGAAACTTTGTTATTGCGATTTCTCAGGAACTACTACATGGATCTTTGTTACATTTGGTACACAGGTTCTTCTTGTCGTCTAGTTGTGCAAGATACCTTTTCTGGTCCGATTCGAAACTCCAATATGGCCAACAGGCAGCCATCTTGGATTTTCCCATGCAACTTTGTTATCGTGATTTCTCAGGCAGTACTGCATGGATCTTTCTCAAATTTGGTACACAGGTTCCCCTTAGGGTCTAGTTGTGCAAGATATCCTTTCCAGTCCGAATCGAAAATCCAATATGGCCACAAGGTGGTCATCTTGAATTTCCGCTTGAAACATTGTTATCGTGAATTCTCAGGAAATATTTCACGGATCTTTCTGAAATTTGGTACACAGGTCTCACATGGGGCCCAGTAGTGCAAGATACCTGTTTGGGTCCGATTCGAAAATCCAAGTTACGCTTGAAATTGATACGGTATTCTCGAGTTGTGACGTTGCATCACAAAAGTCGGCGGATCAAACGGTGGGGCATATTCTATATATTGACTGTAGAGAATATCCATACCTTCACCTTCCATATCAAGGAGTTCAAATAATTCGGAATTAAAATATATTTCTTCAAATTTTAAATCAGTTTTCTTTAGTCCATGCAGTAGCAAGTGAACTGCCCCACCCTTTCGTCTGCCGGCGGGTCGGCTATACGAAGGGACGTCACTCTTGTGACTCAACGTCACAACTCGACAACCGTAGACTACTGCATGTTTCGATCCAAGGGAGATAATCAGGATTCAGGCACTTTCGAAGTTTCAACATTACTGCGCGGACCGGATCAGTATTAAGTATTGTACCATCTTACTATTTTCGAGCATGGTATCTTAAAAGAGATATCTCAAACTAGCCCAGTTAACAGAACAGAATTAGCATTCGTTCCTAATTATAAAATCTTAAGTATGTTTCATAGCTCATGCCAAAGTGTCAAAGAGATTGGTCTTCGCTTCCAGTACCCAATGATGACACGTGCAAAATAATAATAAAAAAAATACTACAAAACGAAGGCGAAGGATCCTCCGTACATGTACATTCACTTTCAGATTAACTTTGCTCATTTCTCTTGTATTATAACAACCGACATAAGTACGGTTTCTAGAAATCTTGAAACTCCTGAAGATTATGTCTTGGTGTTTTTCAGTGTCCCTTTTTCGATTTTTTTCGCTCAGATTCGAAATTCTGTAAACGAAATTACAAACCAATCGTTTGTTCTTAGTAACAATGGACAAAAAGATCCTCTAGTCATTAGCTTACAATTATCGGACAATGGTGGGCGCCAAGATCCGTCAGGATCTCTCCTCTGATCTCTCAAACTGATCGATATGTTGAGAATGCATTTTCTTGTAATATACAATGGCTCGTTGTTATTTGTCTGTTCACCCCCACCCTTCCTCACTCCAACACCCCGAATGAAAAATTATAGATAAATTTGAACAAATATTCTCCAATTTGAGGTGTTTCTCTTTAGCTCGAATTTTCTCTGGCTCTAGAATATGACTAAAATCCATAAACTATCGTCCATCACAATGGGGCAGGGATAGATGAAACTGGAGTAAGTTTGTTCTTGCATTCGTTTTCTTTCCAATGCTTCCTTCTCGTGCGGTATATTCCTACGAAGTAGGCTACCATCTGCAAATTGTCCGGTAGTCAGTCAGTCAGTGAGTCCATCCGAATCCTTTCGTCGGCAAAATAAGGAGAACCGTTGACATAGAACCTTGATTTTTTCCATGAATGTGACTAGGGGACTGTTACCAGCAAGTTCTGAGCTGACCTACTTTTGATGAACATTTCTGGTGATTTTTGATGAAAATCACTGGTGATTCTGACTTGGGCCGTGCCCATCTTAATATAGGCAGGATTTCAACTTGGGGCTGGGGGATTTTCCAAGAGTCCAGTGCGTGTCGGAGTCCAAATGCCTATCCTACTTCCTAGATCCTGTGACGTTAGTCACACCGCCATGTGTGTAGCAGTAATACATGCTACTATTGTCTCAATGTCCCTATGCGGAAATACCATGAATCTGTTATCTTCTTTAGTACAGTGAGTGTGTGACATTCATTCATTGACAAATTGAGATAACAGTGGTCGGCATAACTTTCTTGACAAATATGCAACATAAAATCTTGTTTCACTAAATTTTTCGATGTGTTCCGAACAATATAAAAAAAATGTACAGTCTGGAATCTTATGTATTAGTATGCAATATTAAAACTATATATATATATATTCAAATTATATTTCGAGGGTACTGCACAGTTCCAGTGTAGTGAACGGGCTTTATTTATCCCCTCTCGTTGAGCGCACTTTTTACTTTATCGGCAAATTTATTCAACATTCGCAAGTATCAGAGGAAAGTTTGAGAATTGATCAAATTCTGTTCAAGCACACATATGGAACCAGAGTGACCTCGCTATGGTAGCCAGTTTAATTACATCTGCTGAGTTCTAAATGCATATCATTCTTGAATTTGGCTTAATTAATTATTGCTAAACATTTCAGCTCTCAGTCCCCAATGACAACCCAGTCAATGAAACTATAATTCGTTCGTACATAATTTGAAGATTTTCAAATGGGAAGAGCGTGTAGGGTGTCGCATTTAATTGTCCACGTCAACATCGATTTATTCTAAACAAGTATACTCGCCTTAAGTCTGACCAAAATATATCCCCTCCCCTCCTCCCCAACCGAGTAATATGTTTCTTCTCGCGAGCGGTAGGCCTTTTATCGCCGACCGACCTAATTTCATATACCGGTACCGGTACGTATGCCAATTCGGTACAGGTACCTATATATTGGTACACAAATTAAAAGACCTACAGTTACCCATTCGTGAATTATTCACGTTTTTACACTTTCTTGAAAATGAGTGAGTATGATGCAACTTTCACACAATGTTTCAGTTATATCTTCACGTTTGGATCCTATTTCTCTTCACACCCGGGACCCCACTGATGGGGTTCTATTCATTTTTTGCACCCGGAAAACCCATGTGTACCCCAGTTAGTCGCCTCACAAGACAGTGCTGATGCCCTTAATGCTTTCCATGACCTGGGGTGTGCACAATGACACCTCAGGTCAATCCCAAGATCTGAGGTGTGCACAGCAACACCCAGGTCAATCCCATGATCTGAGGTGTGCACAGCGACACCCAGGTCAATCCCATGACCTGAGGTGTGCACAGTGACACCCATGCCAATCCCATGACCTGAGGTGTGCACAGCAACACCCAGGTCAATCCTATGACCTGAGGTGTGCACAGCAACACCCATGCCAATCCCATGACCTGAGGTGTGCACATCAACACCCAGGTCAATCCTATGACCTGAGGTGTGCACAGCGACACCCAGGTCAATCCCATGAACTGAGGTGTGCACAGCGACATCCAGGTTGAATATGGAGAGATGAAGTACCCTTCCATGTGTTATATTCATATATACAATAAATTGTAACTTCATACGAATAAACGATCAAAACCACAGGTGGACATTTTTTTATTCACAATTCTCCCACAAACAGACCACAGCATATATAATTTAGGACATTATTTGTTGTTTTTTTTGATAGGAAAAATATGTTTCTGGCAAAGATGAAGACTTTCTGAAATTTGGAACTGGCATAAAAATAAGATTATAACATTAGACCAAATAGATCGGTCTTGTTTACTATACAACCGGTAGCTTGATTGTTGACACGAGTTCTTGTATACTGATAAAGTGATTAAGTTGATAACCCAAATTATTGCAATTTCCTTCCTGGACAAAATAAAGAAAACATAGGGTGATAAGTTCATTAACTGTATATTGTTTTTTGTTGTGATGAAAGAACGTAAAAAACACAATATAAAACGCATAATTACAGGTCTCTGTCTCATGGAGTCGAATAGAAAGCACGGACAACCGCCACCTTTTTCCATAATTTTATTACACATAATGTCTTTGTTTAATTGGGATTTTTTTGTTTCAATTTTGGGGGGTGGGGTAACATTCTAAGTACTTTTTATAACAATCAATCAGATATTCCGGCCTTGTTATAATAACGCACGATGAATGGCGCAAATTTTGGTATGTTGATGAATCGATTCCAATAAATGTTTCTTTTTTGTGATGCAAAAGAGTAAAAAACAAATATTTTGCATAATTTCGTGTTTCTTTCTTTCATGGAGTCAAATAGAAAGCGCAGATATAGCCGCCATATTTTGTTCACAATCCGTTCATACTCCGTGAAATTTGAGATATAATATGTATATTTTAGATTTTTTTTCTTGAAAACTGAGGGTTTGTTAGGGAAGATCTGCCATTTTATCACTCCCCACCCCCTAGAAATCCAAAGCACACACAAGTTTACAACCGAGCAAAATATGTGCGCATGGGACCCCTACACACGTTAGAGGTCGGACCACTATTACAATTTACATTGGCGGCAATGTTAAAAACTGTTAACGTAATTGCATCTCCTCGATTGAGTAATTAAGTCTAGACTCCCATATTTCGGTAAGAAGTACTTTAGTTCAAGTACTACAACCAGACAGACTTCTTGACGGGGGTCGCCCATCGAAATTTTGAGTTATGCGCGCTCGTACAAATGCCGTCATAATTTTGGATTTTTTCTCTGCTTTCAGAAAGCGGTGCACAGGCACCCAAATAGTCCCTCTTAGCAACACCTTATTAGGCCTTGAGTTAAAATCAAACTCACAGCGAAACCAAACACATATCATACTCCAATCACCTATCACTGGCCTTCAATTATTCCTCGCAACAGAAACTGGAAAAACTATTGAAAACAATTCACTTCTATGGCAGAGGTTGCCTAACTAAGCCAATTTTTCACTTATGGCCAACTGACTATTATGAATACTTTTCCAAGAATCAAGGAATGGAATTAAAGCGATAAACAGATTCCCACTGCAGTTCAAGTCAATCCCCGGACAAAGCTGTCTTGCCCCGGTGTGGGCGACACTGGTGCACAGCATCTGGTCCACCGTTGGGTAGTTATCTTGACCTCACCCCTATGTTTATAACGTAGAGCGAGATTTTGAACTATTGATAACTTCTGTAAATATGATAATATAGATAAAATCAATTTGATTAAAACTCAGACTTAATAACCGCTCCTCTATCACACATGTCGCTTAGTTAGCGACATGTCTGATAGAGGAGCGGTTATTAAGTCTGAGTTTTAATCAGATTGGGATAAAATGTTCCCGCCATTTCAAGAAAGGACCAACAAGCTCACATTTATGATAACTCTGGCAACCTCAGGTCGAAAATATACTGGTTATCATGTTATAAGCATAGGGGAGAGATCAAGAGAACAACCCAAAGCTCACGGTGGCCCACATGCTGTGCACCAGTGTCGCTGACACCAGGGCCAGACACGCTTGTCAGGGATTAACTTGAGCTATAGTGGGAGGCTGACATTAATAGTGATAATGACCCATGCAGTGTTTGTGTGAGACGAGCTAGCTTGGTCTCTACTCAATCAGACGAAAATAGCTTCGATATACATGCAAATAAAAATAGGCATACATGCATACAAAACTGGAAGTTACCAGAAAATTAATAGGTTTTTATGGGATAGTGTTTGCGAATTAAAGACCCACACCTCCACGAATGAGGTTAATCTCTTTCACACCTGAGTGTCGATGGGAGTCTAGGTCATCACGAAGACTCTTTCACCATCATATTTTACATTTTACATTTTACATTTTTTTAGTTTAAGTATAGAGTACTGTATAGGCAACTTTTTTATCCGTAATTTCTTATTGGGGGAGGGGGAGTGGAGCATGATTGCTTACAATCTCAGTAAACTCAGATATAATATCACGGAGTATTATATCTGAATTCAACCCTATAAAAATCCCATGCGAATTTGAAACTAAATTTGTTAGCCAATCAGGTGGCTAGCTTGTTGAAATCACGCCCACAGTAATAAGACGCGATGGCACGTCGATTAATATATAAACATTATCGGGAAACAGTATCCAAATACGGCATCATTTCCAGATATAAACCGTGAAGATCAAAGATTTTACTCCCGCCGAAAAGTCTGGCTTTGTTACGGGTAGAAAATATCAAAATATTGTACCGCGCGAAGATGTTAATCTCCGTGAAGTAAACGTCAATCATTATCAGAGAGAAAAGTCAGAAATTGTCGTGATTGGCTTATTATGGGATCTCCCAGAATATCGGCGAACATTTCGCACGAAATTTTCATAGCGTTACGTCTGGATGGTATTCTCCTGATTTACCATCTTGGTTAGATTGGATTGCTTATGGAATAAATCTTTAAATAATTATTCCATTGCGAATTTCTTTTCTACCGTATTCGTTTCTGTAGCATACACAATATAGATTGCTTGATGTTCTTTAATTGTGTGTTTTCTTTTCTGATTTCTTCTGGCAGTCCTAAGAAAAATTGCTCTTTATTTTGATTGATTTTTATTTATGTAAATGTTATAGTGGGATTTTCTCCGAGACAACGAACATTTGGATGTATGATTTTACTATATTCAAACAAATTAATGCATCAAGTAACTGCATCTTTACACGACCTTGAGATAATTGTCACTGGCCCCTTAAAAGATGTTGTTTTGTTCAATTAGTGATATCAAAACATGTTGTGTCTGAAAAGTGGTATTGACCTCCTGCAGGTTCACGGTATTTATAGGCCTACACGTCACTTTGACTTACTAATGTTTTCTGCTCATTTGTCAAAAGATCTGAGCTCGTCGGCTCCCATCATCTGCCAACACACACGAAAATAGGTACGTAATTGCCAAAAACTTGTATATTCTCAACCTGCTCAATGGGATCACTTATCTATGAGCAGTTCAGTTTGGTATATTGAGCCTGTGAAGTTCAAGGTTTGACTGCCTGGGGCCTTATTCACGAAGCACTCTTAAGGCCAAAGAGACACTTAAGCCGCACGTAGAGTCAACTTTGCGAAAGTGGTGGTATTCACGAACGGCTCTTAACTTAACAGAACACGTAACATCCTCTTAAATCGTATCTTATGTTACGGGAGCTCTAGAGCTCCCTTAAACCTCTCTTAGCAGTAAGAGGGGATGACATTACTAGTTAGACGGGTTTCGACATGGCGTTTCTGCTACTGTAAGGGATGTTGAACGGCCGAAATTTCCGTCGTGAAAGGGTCTTTAGGGATAGGACAAACCCTTTAGATAGAGATTCTGAATTAATCCAACGGTATAGAATTCCACGAAATTTGATTATGGAAGTCATCGATCTGATTAATGGTGAAATAACACACCCCACCAGAAGATCCCAGGCAATACCAGCTAGTGGTCAAGTGCTGTGTACGCTGCGCTATTATGCAACGGGCAATTTCCAACTCGCGAATGCTGACCTATATGGTATCAGCCAACCCTCTGTGTCGCGAATAGTCGCAAGTGTGTCGAGTGCCTTGTGCAGGCATGCCACCGACATCATTCGCTTTCCACGAAGAGCTGAAGTACAACAGAAGATGAAGGAAGGTTTCCACGAGCATGCTGCTATGCCCAATGTCTTGGGTTGTGTTGTCTTGTCGACATGCCGTTTTGTCGTGTTGTCGTACAGCTGTGTTGCCGTGTCTTGTCACAATGATGTCGCAATGGGGTATTGCCGTGTTACATTCCAACAAATATGCTCAGATATATCCATGGGCCTGATCTTTGAAAGAAGCTTGTCAACATGATGACATGGAAAAGGGCTACACAATAACACGGCAAGTGCACACCGGCGTGGAATCATAGTGACCCGGAAATTCGATAGTATGGCAGCAAGACAACACAAATTAATTCCGACATGACGACATGACAACACAAACGCACGACAATGCGATATGACGGCATGTCGACACGACATCTCACCACCACGGAAGCACCACACGACAACACTAAATGGCGGATATTGGCCACCATACCAAATTCTTCCCACAATCACAAAAGAATATAGAAAATAGAACGCAAACCAATTTTCATGCGTGACCTGAGTCTTTCTTACACAAAGGACATGGTGAAGTGGTTTGATAACATTTTTAGTGGTAACAAAGGCTGTTCTCAGGTTCCATGATAGGAATATATTAACTTATTTACCCACCACCGTCAGATTTAAAGAGGCCCGTAACTTTAAGTGGTTCGTAATTTTAAGAGGCATTTAAGTGTGGTTTTGTGAATACCACTTAGTGCACACGTAACATTCTCGCAAATCGCTCTTAACGTCCCCGCAAATGACTAAGAGGCCCGTAACTTAAGTGACGTTTGTGAATAAGGCCACTGGACTCCTGAAGATGTCGCGTCATCAACTCTGACATTCATTAGCTTGTCCTGGTACGTCGCTGACGTTATTTCCTTATTCCTTATTCCCGTTTCGATATTCTAAATCACGCTATGTGAAAGTAGTAACCTTCATGAAAATGAACATATTTCGACAACCATTACGTCTTTCATAACACGAATGAAACCATGTTTTCTCCAATAAATTGTTTTCGTTGTGGATATAAATTTGAGAAGAATACTTCAAAATGTGTGCTATTAAGAACATTTCTAACGGGTCGTAGTAAAATCTGTGTACATTCCACAATATTTTGCTAGCCACTTTTATCGTGGTCTAGATATCTTCCTAATATCTTTCTATCTTTCTGACCCATTTTTGGGCGTGTGAGGCGGGGCTGCCATACCCTCCAAGTCAGCGCTAAATGGGTATTATCTGCATATATTCAATTTACACCGACTGTATTTGTTGCTCCCAATCACCCAGAAATCCAATTTGTGCCACTTTAAGAGTGGTCTAGCTATCTTTCTAATAAGTTTATCTATATTTCTGACCCATTTTTGTGCGTTTAAATAGGGGCTGTTATACCCTACGAGACAGTGCAAAATGGGTATTATCTGCATATGATCAATTTACTCTGACTGTATTTGTTGCTCCCAATCACCCAGAAATCGAATTTGTGCCACCTTAGGGGTGGTCTAGGTATCTTCCTAATACGTCTATCTATCTTCTGACCCATTTTTGGGCGTTTAAAGAGGGGCTGTCGTACCCTCCGAGACAGCGCTAAATGGGTATTATCTGCATATGGTCAAGTGGCACCGACTGTATTTGTTGCTCCCAATCACCCGGAATCGAATTTGTGCCACATTAGAGGTGGTCTAGATATCTTCCTAATAAATGTATCTATATTTCTTGCCCATTTTTGGGCGTTTAAATAGGAGCTGTCCTACCGTCCGAGACAGAGCTAAATGGGTTTTATCTGCATATGATCAGTTGGCACCGACTGTCTTTGTTGCTCCCAATCACACAGAAATCGAATTTGTGCCACTTTACGGGTGGTCTATATATCTTCCTAATAAGTCTATCTATCTTCTGACCCATTTTGGGGCGTTTAAAGAGGGGCTGTCATACCCTCCGAGACAGCGCTAAATGGGCATTATCTGCATGTGGTCAATTTACACCGCCTGTATTTGATGCTCCCAATCACCCAGAAATCCAATTTGTGCCACTTTAGGGGTGGTCTAGATATCTTCCTAATAAGTCTATCTATCTTCTGACCGATTTTTGGGCGTTTAAAGAGGGGCTGCCATACCCTCCGAGACAGCGCTAAATGTACATTATCTGCATATGGTCAATTTACCCCGACTGTATTTGTTGCTCCCAATCACCCAGAAATCGAATTTGTGCCACATTAGAGGTGGATTCGATATCTTTCTAATAAAATTATCTATCTTTCTGACCCATTTTGGGGAGTTTAAATAGGGGCTGTCATACCCTGCGAGACAGCGCTAAATGGGTATTATCTGCATATGGTCAATTTACGTCGACTGTATTTGTTGCTCCCAATCACCCAGAAATCGAATGTGTGCCACTTTAGGAGTGGTCTAGATATCTTCCTAATAAGTCTATCTATCTTCTGACCCATTTTTGGGCGTTTAAAGAGGGGCTGTCATACCATCCGAGACAGCGCTAAATGGGTATTATCTGCAAAAGGTCAATTTACACCGATTGTATTTGTTGCTCCCAATCACCCAAAAATCGAATTTGTGCCACTTTAAGAGTGGTCTAGATATCTTGCTAATAAATTTATCTATCTGTCTGACCCATTTTTGGGCGTTTAAATAGGGGCTGTCATACCCTCCGAGACAGCGCTATATAGGTATTATCTGCATATATTCAATTTACACCGACTGTATTTGTTGCTCCTAATCACCCAGAAATCGAATTTGTGCCACATTAGGAGTGGTCTATATATCTTCCTAATAAAATTATCTATCTTTCTGACCCATTTTGGGGAGTTTAAATAGGGGCTGTCATACCCTGCGAGACAGCGCTAAATGGGTATTATCTGCATATGGTCAATTTACCCCGACTGTATTTGTTGCTCCCAATCACCCAGAAATCGAATTTGTGCCACATTAAGAGTGGTCTATATATCTTCCTAATAAAATTATCTATCTTTCTGACCCATATTTGGGCGTTTAAATAGGGGCAGTCATACCCACCCAGACAGCGCTAAATGGGTATTGTCTGCATATATTCAATTTACACCGATTGTATTTGTTGCTCCAAATCACCCAGAAATCGAATTTGTACCACTTTAGGAGCGGTCTAGATATCTTCCGAATAAATTTATCTATATTTCTGACCCATTTTTGGGCGTTAAATAGGGGCTGTCATACCCTACGTGACAGCGCTAAATGGGTAGTATATGCATATGGTCAATTTACACCGACTGTATTTCTTGCTCCCAATCACCCAGAAATCGAATTTGTGCCACTTTAGCAGTGGTCTAGATATCTTCCGAATAAATTTATCTATCTTTCTGACCCCTTTTCGGGCGTTTAAATAGGGCCTGTCATACCCTCCGTGACAGCGCTAAATGGGTACCATCTGCATGTGGTCAATTTGTATGGACTGTATTTGTTGCACCCAATCACCCAGAGATCGAATTAGTGCCACTTTAAAAGGGGTCTAGATATCTTGCCAATCAATTTATCTATCTTTCTGACCCATTGTTGGGCGTTTAAATAGGGGCTGTCATACCCTCCGAGAAAGCGCTAAATGGGTATTATCGGCATATGGTCAACTTACTCCGACTGCATTTGTTGCTCACAATCACCCAGAAATCGAATTTGTGCCACATTAAGTGTTGTCTAGATATCTACCTAATAAATTTATCTATCTTTCTGACCCATTTTTGGGCGTTTTAATAGGGGCTGTCATACCAACCGAGACAGCGCTAAATGGGTATTATCGGCATGTGGTCAATTTACACCGACTGTATTTGTTGCTCCCAATCACCCAGAAATCGAATTTGTGCCACTTTAGGAGTGGTCTAGATATCTTCCGAATAAATTTATCTATCTTTCTGAACCATTTTTGGGCGTTTAAATAGGCGCTGTCATACCCTCCGTGAAAGCGCTAAATGGGTATTATCTGCATATGGTCAATTTACAACGACTGTATTTGTTGCTCACAATCACACAGAAATCGAATTTGTGCCACTTTAAGGGTGGTCTAGATATTTTCCTAATAAATCTATCTATCTTTCTTACCCGTTTTTGGGCGTTTAAATAGGGGCTGTCATACACTCCGAGACAGCGCTAAATGGGTATTATCTGCATATGGTCAATTGGCACCGACTGTCTTTGTTGCTCCCAATCAATCAGAAATCGAGTTTGTGCCACTTTAGGAGTGGTCTAGATATATTCCTAATAAATTTATCCATATTTCTGACCCAAATACAGTCGGTGTAAGTTGACCACATGCAGATAATGCCCATTCAGCGCTGTCACGGATGGTATGACAGCCCCTCTTTAAACGCCCAAATATGGGTCAGAAGATAGATAGACTTATTAGGAAGATACCTAGACCACTCCTAAAGTGGCACAAATTCGATTTCTGGGTGATAGGGAGCAACAAATAGAGTCGGTGTCAATTTAATATATGCAGATAATACCCATTTAGCGCTGTCTCGGAGGGTATGACAGACCCTATTTAAACGCCCGAAAAATGGGTAAGAAATATAGATAAATTTATTAGTAAGATATCTAGACCGCTCCTAAAGTGCCACATATTCGATTTCTGGGTGATTGAGAGCAACAAAGACAGTCGGTGCCAATTGACCATATCCAGATAATACCCATTTAACGCAGTCTCGGAGGGTTGGACAGCCCCTATTTAAACGCCCAAAAATCGGTCAGAAGATAGATAGACTTATTAGGAAGATACATGGACCACTCCTAAAGTGACACAAATTTAATATCTGGGTGATTGGGAGCAACCAATACAGTCGGTGTAAATTGAATATATGCAGATAATACCCATTTAACGCCGTCTCGGAGGGTATGGCATCCCCTATTTAAACGCCCAAAAGCTTGGTCAGAAAGATAGATAAATTTATTAGCAAGATATCTAGACCACTCTTGAAGTGGCACAAATTCGATTTCTGGATGATTGGGAGCAACAAATACAGTCGGTGTAAATGTAATATAGGCAGATAATACACATTTAGCGCTGTCTCGGAGGGTATGACATCCCCTATTTAAACGCCCAAAAATGGGTCAGTAAGATAGATAAATTTATTGGCAAGATATCTAGATCCCTCTTAAAGTGGCACAAATTCGATTTCTGGGTGATTGGGAGCAACAAATACAGTCCGTGCAGATTGACCATATGCAGATAATACCCATTTAGCGCTGTCTCGGAGGATATGACAGCCCCTCTTTAAACGCCCGAAAATTGGTCAGACGATAGATAGACTTATTAGGAAGATATCTAGACCACTCCTAAAGTGGCACAAATTCGATTTCTGGGTGATTGGGAGCAACAAATACAGTCGGTGTAAATTGAATATATGCATATAATACCCATTTAGCGCCGTCTCGGAGGGTATGGCATCCCCTATTTAAACGCCCAAACATGGGTCAGAAAGACAGATAAATTTATTAGCAAGATATCTAGACCACTCTTGAAGTGGCACAAATTCGATTTCTGGGCGATTGGGAGCAACAAATACAGTCGGTGTAAATGTAATATAGGCAGATAATACACATTTAGCGCTGTCTCGGAGAGTATGACATACCCTATTTAAACGCCCAAAAATGGGTCAGAAAGATAGATAAATTTATTAGCAAGATATCTAGACCCCTCTTAAAGTGGCACAAATTCGATTTCTGGGTGATTGGGAGCAACAAATACAGTCCATGCAAATTGACCATATGCAGATAATACCCATTTAGCGCTGTCTCGGAGGATATGACAGCCCCTCTTTAAACGCCCGATAATTGGTCAGACGATAGATAGACTTATTAGGAAGATATCTAGACCACTCCTAAAGTGGCACAAATTCGATTTCTGGGTGATTGGGAGCAAGAAAAACAGTCGGTGTAAATTGACCATATGCAGATAATACCCATTTAGCGCGGTCTCGGAGGGTATAACAGCCCCTATTTAAACGCCCAAAAATGGGTCAGAAAGATAGATAATTTTATTAGGCAGATGTCTTGACCACTCCTAAAGTGGCACAAATTCGATATCTGGGTGATTGGGAGCAACAAATACAGTCGGTGTAAATTGAATATATGCAGATAATAACCATTTAGCGCTGTCTCGGAGGGTATGACAGCCCCTATTTAAACGCCCAAAAATAGGTCAGAAAGATAGATAAATTTATTAGACCCCTCTTAAAGTGTCACAAATTGGATTTCTGGGTGATTGGGTGCAACAAATACAGTCCGTGCAAATTGACCATATGCAGATAATACCCATTTAGCGCTGTCTCTGAGTGTATGACAGCCCCTATTTAGATGCCCAAAATGGGTCAGAAAGATAGATAGATTTATTAGGAAAATATCTAGGCCACTCTTAAAGTGGCACACATTCGATTTCTGGCTGATTGGGAGCAACTAATACAGTCGGTGTAAATTGACCATATGCAGATAATACCCATTTAGCGCTGTCACGTAGTATATGACAGCCCCTATTTAAACGCCCGAAAATGGGCCAGAAAGATAGATAAATTTATTAGGAAGATATCTAGACCACTCTTAATGTGGCATAAATTCGATTTCTGGGTGATTGGGAGCAACAAATACAGTCGGTGTAAATTGACCATTTGCAGATAATACCCATCTAGCGCTGTCTCGGAGGGTATGACAGCCCCTCTTTAAACGCCCAAAAATGGGTCAGGAGATAGATAGACTTATTAGGAAGATATCTAGACCACTCCTAAAGTGGCACACATTCGATTTCTGGGTGATTGGGAGCAACAAATACAGTCGGTGTAAATTGCCCATATGCAGATAATACCCATGTTGCGCTGTATCGGAGGGTATGACAGCCCCTATTTAAACGCCCAAAAATGGGTCGGAAAGATAGATAAATTTATTAGGAAGATATCTAGACCACTCCTAAAGTGGCACAAATTGGATTTCTGGGTTATCGGGAGCAACAAATACAGTCGGTGTAAATTGAATATATGCAGATAATACGCATTTAGCGCTGTCTCGGAGGGTATGGCAGCTTTACACGCCCAGCTTTTCTCGGAACTTTACACTCCCAAAAATGGGTCAGAAAGATGGATAAATGGATTACGAAGATATCTAGACTACTCTAAAAGTGGCTAGCAACATATATTTGGAACGTACACAGATTTTGCTACGACCCGTTAGAAATGTTCTTAATAGCACACATTTTGAAGTATTCTTCTCAAATTTATATTCACAGTGAAGAAAATTTATTGAGGAAAACATGGTCTCATTCGTGTTATGAAAGACATAATGGTTGTAGAAATACATCGATTTTCATGAAGGTTACTACTTTCACATAGCGCGATTTAGAATATCGAAACGGGAATAGGGAATAAGGAAATAACTTCCGTTGTCCTGGTGTATTTGGTATCGTCGGATAAGCAAGGGCAAACGAAAGATAACCCATGTGGACTGGACTGCCGGCAGAAATCCGCAAAGAAAACACACACACAATTACAGATCATCCATCAATCTGTATCATCTATGCTACAAAAACGAATACGTCAGAAAAGAAATTCGCAATGGAATAATTATTTAAAGATTTATTCCATAAGCAATCATGCTCCACTCCCCCTACCCCAATAAGAAATTTCGGATAAAAATTTGACGGCTCTTTAGCCTGGCACCTCACCGATCTGTTCAGAAAGACAAAAATGCCAAGCCGTCAGCACACATGTGAACCTATATTTAATGGCCCATTAAAGTATTTGTATACATAATCGAGAGTGGGTATTTTCAGCAAGCCTTAAAGTGCCATCATGAATAAAGCAGATATATCTATGTGGAAATCTCCGACTAAAAGATTTTGGAAAATATTTTCCGATTTGAGCCATCATGTTCACTAATTGCGTAGCTTCAGAAAAAAGTTAAATATATGGAAATATCTTCACATATTACCGGTACACTGAACGAAATATTCGTCGAGATTGAATTCATACAGAGCCGTCTCGAAACGTTAGTCATAGTATTCAAATTTCTGCTAAAAACGTTGATAGAACATTCTTCAAGGTAACGACTAGCTAACATTAAATCTACAGAACTCTTTGGCTTTTAAAATCAATTTTAACTTTGGCAACATTCATGGTAGGCCTTTAATAAACTTTCACAAAAGGGAGTAATTAGGCATATAATTAAAATGATATCATTTTCCATTGCTCTGCTTTAAAAAAAACACACACAAGTAAGACTAGAGAAAATGCATTCATTGTTTTTTTATAGAGCCATTTATTATCAATTTCTACGTCTTCATTTCGAAATGACACTGTTAAGAAGTTCTTCATTAATCGAGTTATTAGCGTTGCTCCGATTGGTTTATCCCATGACAGAATTCAGAGATTCGACGCGGAATTGATCGGCTCATTTGGACCAATGTGCCTCATTTTTTGCATGCTGATGAGTCAACGCGTTCGTCAACTTGAATGAAGGAACATCAGCGATGCTGACCGGCTTTGCCCGAAAATGACGTCAAGTTGCGCAAGCGCAGTCAAGGAGTAATGGCGGAACATGGCATTTCAGGGATACCCAAGGGTGTGTTTGAGCGATTTAGGGACCATTCTTGGTCCCAATGGGTCATGCATGGCTCATTTTGAATTCCTCGGCACGTAGACTACGATTGGGGTGGTTTTGACCGAAAGTGACGTCATGGTGTGCATTCGCAGTCGAGGAGTAGTAGAGAAAGGTGGCATTTGAGGGGTGGGCAGGGTGCGTTTGATCGATTTAGGGCCCATCCAAGGTCCAAATATGACGTGCGTACCATTGTTGGGTTATGTCTCTTAGTTACCATCTTCCAACATCCGGGTATTCCTTTTCTGATATGCTGATCATCGGAGCAGATGGCTTTCTGGAAGGAAATTGTGATATTATTAGCGTTGCTCTGATCGGTTTAACCCATGACGGAATTTAGAGACTCGACTCAAAATTGATCGGCTCATTCGGAACCAATGTGCTTGCTGTTTTGCATGCTGATGAGTCAACGCGTTTCGTCACAAAATGAATTGTGGCAAGACGGGTTAGGACTGTCGATATGAATGGAGGAGTCGTGTTGCCCGAAAATGACGTCAAGTTGCGCATGCGCAGTCGAGGAGTAGCAGCGGAACATGACATTTCAGGAATAAACAAGGGTGAGTTTAAGCGCTTTGACGAATGGTGGCCCAGTGGCACCGGTACATCTCGCTCACTGGATAAACGACCGATAGAAGATCGTCGGGCAAGGTCGCCGCCTAGTCCCCGAAGTGTACAGCATCGATAGCCTGGACTGGAATGACTGGAAGGATAGGCTGGCTAGGCACCAGATCGACTTCCATGGGCTCGGGCATTGGAATGCTAACATGTGACTCCTCAACTCGGGGCTCACCTCCAGTGGGATGGCAGATGGTTGCTGGGGCGCTTCAATCCGAACAGTAGGTGGTCTTTCTATGGGTTCCCACAAATGCGACACACGTTGTCGTATGCGTTGGTGACGCTGTAACCGATATAGGCCTTTGAAACTGTATTAGCATGCCAGGCATTCCTCCTTCGCTGCTCATGGCATCGTAAATTATCCAACCGGCTATAGGTCTCCCCACATCTCGTACAGGTATAATGCGTGGTGGTTTCATGGCTGGCCGATTCATGGCGACGAAAAGCTTCCCGACGCGTAAAAGACTTCAAACATATCATACGCGCGAACATCATGATAGAGTATCTGATGCACCGGATCAGCACAAGTCTTTTATAGGGTTAGCTGGAATACAACTGATTCAAATCGGTTCAAACCCTTTCCACTGTGTCCTGGGAATTCCCCTTTGCAGCGACCTATTGTTGGTATAACCGATTCAAACCAGTTCACACCATGACTCCCATTAGGTAGGCAGGGAGGGTAGATGGGAGGGCCCCTCCATGGCACCTCCATGGGCTCTTCAACTCGGGGCGGCGGATCGACCTCCATGAGCTATTCAATTCGAGGATCCATATACATAGGGACCCCCCGGTCTCAAGAGAGGCGTGCGCGATTCATAGATGACGCGTTGGTGACGCATCGACTGGGGGATACTTAAGACAATATCACACTCTGCACATGAATGCGTGGGTACCTGGCGAGCACGTGTGTGACGAAGTAAACTGTGCAGGCGATAAAAGGGCTTCAAGCAGGTAGCACACGTTAACATCATGACAGAGCGTCTGCTATAAAGAGACAGTAAGCTCGCTTGATAGGCACATCGTTCAGCAGGTAATGGTCTTGCACGAACAGGTCTCATGTAGACGTCCCATGAGATCCCCCGATCGACTGTTCGCTATAAAACCCGAAGTTCACGTACAAGAAGGTCTGGGCTGAATATACGTACGCCGTATCAGATTTGAGGATGAAGAATTCGATAGGGCTCGACTCTGTGGTGCTGGCAAGGGGGAGATGTTTCGCCCATTGCCCCGCAACGGCACTGGCCTGGGTCGTGAGTACGGTCAAATTCGTGTCTGATGGAAGGACAGGGCTCTGGGTGGATGAATACCATGTTTGCTCAAAGTTGTCTTTCTTCTTTGAGTTGCGTCGTCGCTTGGTCGGCAGCCCACTGGTGGGAGGTGGTTCATTTCCTATAGCTCGTTCAGCTTTAGAGAACAAGATCCCTCCCGCTTCGTTGGCTCGCCGTTTAACTGACTCTCCGACGGGGACACTGTTGAAGGTATCACCCAGGACCTGCACACCCCTTCGGATCGCTTGTTTCCCGACCGCTTTCACTCCGCGCGTCACCAGTGGGAGGAAGGTTTTGACGACAATTCTTCCGAGCACGTTTCCCTGTCCATGATCCCGTTGAATACGTGTGCCGCTAAAGACAGATAGGCCACCCACGGCTTGTTGAGTGTAAAAGCCCACATAGCAAATGTAAAATTTGACGATCGTGTCTGGCGAAAATGAAGTGTCAGCACCACTTTTCCTAGTTCGAATGCGATCGGTTGGCCGGTGTCTTCCCTTATATCGAACTTGATGTCGGTCAGCCAGACAGGTAGATGCAGCTGGCACTCGCCCCCAGGATGAACTGAAACTTTTGATTGTGTTCGTTGTACGTCATGTCCACCTCATTGATGAATGGGAGTGATTTCAACAGGTTTGCCCTGTTTTGGACTCTCGCTCCAATCCACCCTTAGATCGTGCAAGGCCGGCGCATGTTCTGACCTTCAGGGAGTGTGAATGTATAGGTCTTGCCCTCGTACAGGACGTCGTACCACACCGTGTCCTCTTGCAGGTTGTACCACTTACAGGGGTACTGCATATACACCAGGCCACATTCCCATCGTCTAGGGAGATATAAGGGGTGCGAGAATTGGTGACGTAACGGCCTAAGGTATTGTCCTGGAACAGCTCGGATGAGTGTGAGGTAAAATATGAAGACTGGCGTGTCCCACGTCGGGCCCTTTTATTAATAGGTGTCCCAAACCTCGGGCGTCGAGGATCGGTGTGGTGTTTGGGGCGGTGTCACGGGCATCTGCTGCTGCTGCAACCAAGCCCAACGCTGGGCCTTTAGAGGCCACCTGTGACCTGAGTTGATGCATCATATCATTAACGAAATCCACCATATGAGTCCAGGGCACCCCTTGATTCTGGATCAGGAGTTCACATTTCTCGCTCTACGGCATGCTGGGATGGTCTTTCAGCCGCGCCTGCAACAAGCCTGCCCTCCTCTTAAACGTAGTGGGTAGGTTCTTTATGACTTCGTCTGCCACCCACTGTGGGACTGGGGGTGATACACCTGGGAACGGCGGCTGTGGGACAAGGGATGCTGGCTGTACGAATCTACCGTATTCTCAGGTCTGAATGTTAGGTGCCGATGGATGCTTTCCTGTGGAGTCTTATGGCTGCTCAATTTTGTCCACCTCTTGCATATCGCTCCAATTGTATTGCCCCACTGAATGTGATGTACTGTTGAGGTGCTTGATTGTAATATAACTAGTCGTTGTAATATCTGGCTCATTTCTTCATCGAGCGTGTTCAGTGTTTTCACCGTCGGTGGATCGGGTACGGAGATTGCAATGTGTACAGCAGGCGTGGGTCGACCAGGACCATCAACGACCGAAGAATGCAACCAAAACGGGACCTAGCATAGAGGCAGCCAAAGGCGCTAAAAGGTCATCGAGAAATCCGCTTTTCTGTAAGATCCTTTTTCTTGTGTTTGCTGAACTCGAGTACAGGGACTTGTCTTGACCAACTCAACAAACTGAGTCGGAATCAGTGGAACATTGCCTCTTAAGATATTGAGTACAATCTCACATTGACATCACATGAGGGCGGGGACCGCGCCACAGACAATAGTTCTGACGAAGTCAATGGGGCTGTCTTTATCACCCGAAGATTTGGAGCATGCTTCCGTAATCGTACCGACATGACGCAACAACTAACGATAATAGTCTGGGACAGCCTGCCCAAGCTGGCGGAGCTGCATTGGGTAGGTTTACATCGCGCTCTTGTACGCTCGCTCTGGTCCAACGCCAAGCTGCCACTTGAGAAACTGTCCTTGTGTGGCATCTTTCTTATTTTCTTATATAGACGTATTAATTCTCTCCAAAAAAGATTTGAGTCCGCAGTCGAAGATGGTCAGCGGTGGCTTGTTTCGGGTCAAGTAGCATATAGCCGTACTGAGGGGTAATCGCATCGTCAAAGGTTTCCCGCGCAAACTGGATGCGCCCAGGTTACCTTTGTCTCACCATATGTTACCGATGACGACTACCTTTGGCAAAGAGCTGAATCAACCGAGCATTGGTTTCCAACATGAGATCATCGACAACCACCAAGGTGTCCGATTGAAGAGATGCTGCCATCGTGGATCCATAGCTGCAGTTGTATCATTTGGCGTGGTAACTCGCTCTCGTAAGTCTGGTAGGGACCAAGAAGCTGTTTAGAAGGTGGATGTATCCGCACATTCCGGGATGTATCAGGGACCGTGACAGTCTGTAGCATAGTAGGTACTGTGATAAGCTGGGTTTGTGGTGTGGAACGTACGGGATGTGACCGTATCGGTGAGTGTATCGTTCCCCACCCGACCTGCCTTCACGAACAGAGGGAGTCTCGGCTGTTTGACTAGCGACAGGACGGTGGCCACGTCGTAGAAGACACATCCATACAACAAATCCAGGAAGACTAAGACCGCGAAACCAGCACCCACTTGGTCTTTGCGGGTTTGGAGTGTCAGTGGCAGTCGACCTCTGTCCATGTCTGAGCATAGACTGAAGTCTGATTCCTATGAAGCGTCTTTATATCCCTTTCATGTGATTGGCGAAGACCCGTGAATTGAAGGAACTGGACCTGCCTTGCCACTTCAAGAAGTGATACGTCTTGCCTCGGTGTCGCTCGGTCTTAAGGATGCATTACACACCGTAGTAATCTGATGTGAATTTCTCCACGGGCTGCAACTCCACGTCATAAAACGTACCTTCCAAGGGTTCCCCTTGAAGATATTCAAGTTGATATACAGTGGGTTGACAGGGTAGGCGACGAGTGATCACAAAATCGTCGCTGCAGTTGGGGGTACGATTTTTCGAACTTGACTTTACTGATGCGCACTTGGTCGTGGACGTTGGAGATATAAAGGCCAGCTCGTACTGGCGCTTCGTTGCGCTTGGTGACTTGGATGGGGGCTCTCTGGATACTGTGATGAAAGACTCGATTGTACGGCGTAAATGTAATTTGGCGGGTTTTTGTGGATACATCGCCTATATAGGAAGTGTATCCACATTTTCGCGAGACGTAAAATCGGCTATTTTGTCCAAAAATGTGGATACAGCTTCTATATAGGTTATGTATCCACATCTTATTAGCAATGTAAACACTTCTATAAAACTGAATACTGAACTCGATTCTAACTTTTAAAACTTAAGTTTGAGAAATGTTTTAGGTTGAATATATTGACCGGGTGAGAGCCGTCACAGCATTTTTTGTTCACCTTCTCGCCGGACTTTCCCGGGCTAAATCGAAATTGGAAATACTTGCATGTGTGGCATGAATTCTTTTGAACTCGGTTAATTATGATGTAGAGATTTTAAGAGTACATAATTGTTTTTCTTCTCATATTGATGGGAAAGAGATACTATATGTCCCAAGAAACTTCAAAACAATCGGAAGTCCAAATTTTACACCAACTGCAGGTGAAGAGTAAGGAAAAGTTTGATTGGCCGAAATCTGCGTAATGGACCCGCCCACCTATTATTCAACCAATCAGAAAATTGGACTCTACAAGTCCCCAGCATGGCTGACAAAAAACAACAACACGCTCTGCGAAATAATAGCATTACATCTCTTTTCCATCCATCTCCACTTTCACTCATGAACTCAGTCCAACAATACGATTATTTGAGCAAGTAGTTCAGACTAACAGATCGTAAGTACCTCCTGCTGTTTTATTGTCGAAAGACCGACACCGAAAACTCGTTGGAGTTAGTTTTTTAGGTTCGTCTTTTTCAGAATCGTACCGTACGGCTTTCTTTGATAATGATGAATTATAAGATATAGCAGTAATGGTAATAAAATGTGGATACATCACCATTATAGTGCAGGTATCCATATTTTTGAAAAACCTAGTTTTTGGTTATTTTCAAAATATGGATATACATAGTGTGTTTGTATCCACAAAAACCCGCCAAATTACAGTAACGCCGATCGTACCCGTCCACGAGTTTCGAGAGGACATCGATGTGCAGGCGTGTATTCTTATAGGTGAAGTAATTGTACATGCCACCTTCGAAGGTGCGACTGAACCTTTCGACGACCGAAGCGTCCATATATGCTCGTTTGCAACGTTCATAATGCTGAACAGGATTGTATTATAGATATAAGCTATTAAGAAGGCAAGAAGAATAATGATGTAGCAGAAAACGGACGGTCTATCGTATTACTAAATTAGATCGAGACCATTGCTAAGAAACCGTGGGGGGGAGGGGGAGGCACCATAACCGTTGACCCGCTTATGACCTTTGAAACGGACGTGACGTCATCCACCCTCACACCCACCGAAATGCTAAGAAATTTCCGCTTTATATACTACTACTTAGCCGTTTTACGGATTTTTGTTCCGAAATTTTTACATGCATCCCTCCGTGTACAGATGGGACCTTGATCTACAGCATTCGAGAGTATTTGACGTTCCAGGCGCCATTGTATGTTATGATCTGTATTGATTACTCCGACCACGAAAGGTTAATTATATGTAGTTTTTCCACCAGACCCTCCGTCAGAAACCGAATCGGTCGGAGAAGGGCATTCTCCGCCCTCGCTGTAGGCGGCCTAAAAGGCACACACCAGATATTTCCAGACTGTCACCTGTCGTGGTTCCAGGCCACTTTTTGCACACTCACCAATCACAGACTCGTCCCTTTTATACCAGGACGGCGGAACATGGGACCGGGCGGGGGTATATGCCTCCCATTTCAATACCTTCAGCGAAAAAACAACAACAACAAACATACGACACAAACCAAAAGAAAAACAAGGCAGAGAAAGATTAAAAACCGATAGAGCAAAGCGAAAATACCTATATTTGTATTGAATGCAAAGTTTATTTTCCAATTAGCATGAGAGACACCCTTGCCTATTCACATTCATCAGCGGAACTGTGTTCGGATTGACGGCGAGTATTTCAAAAATATATTGTGGGAAACAACAGAACAGGTAAAACAAATAGAAATTACACAGGCGAAGATTTCTTGTTTTATTGCTCTGATATACGCTAGAATGCGTCTCAGACCGCCAGTTGAATGTCTGCGAAAATGATTATACCATGGTAAAGGGTATCGGTGTGTACCATATCAGTAGTAGCAAAACCGATTCATTATTCTAATTGAGACTGAGGCTTATGACGCCACATCCGGTGAAGTCACGGATGACTTCCTGTGCGATGCCACATCCAAGTCGAAGATCACTTCCGGGCACATCCGGTTCGAAGCATTTGCGTACACTTCGCCATCCATAAGATGGCTTGCGAATCGTGTGTCTCCATTATCGCGGAGCCATATCCGGTACTTTACCGGCTTCTGTTCGGCCTTCATCCGGCGGAGAACAGACTCGAGGAATCTGATAAATTGCAGGTTTTCATACCACTTCTGAAACAGAAGTAGTAGTGTCAACCCTTTTCGAGCGCGGTTTTCCAGGGAGGTAACTCTTGGTGCCCTTTTTTCCAGGTTAAAGGTATAGGGAACTCCCGGTCATCTCCCCAAAGAGACCGAAAGCTACCTCCAACACAGGAGAGTTCCAATTGTTGCAGGGGAATGTATTCCTCCGCGGTAATGCGGTCTGGCGGTGATGCGGTCGCGGAAAAAAGCTTCCGCGGAGAAAAAGTAGTCCCCAGACTTCAAATACGCTGCACGGTCCGATTGGGTCGAGTGAGGTATCAAAGTGAAGCATTCGTGAAGGGACATCCAGTCATGGGTGGGTGTATGTAAAATTAGGATTTTTTTCCGAAACTATAAAAAGCGGAACACGGACTTTACCCCTAAAATAGAGGAAAACCCCTATCAACTCTAGCCAAAAGGGCTAATATCGGTCTCCGGGCTTATCGGGGCCTGCCTATCAAGTCTATGGGGTGGGTGCACGTAAAATTAGGATTTGTCCCCGAAAATATGAAAAGCGGAACACGGACTTTATCCCTAAAATAGGGGAAAACCCCTATCAACTCTAGCCAAAAGGGCTAATATCGGTCTCCGGGCTTATCGGGGCCTGCCTATCAAGTCAATGGGGTGGGTGCATGTAAAATTAGGATTTGTCCCCGAAACTATAAAAAGCGGAACACGGACTTTACCCCTAAACTAGGGGAAAACCGCTATCAACTCTAGCCAAAAGGGCTAATATCGTGCCCCGGGCTTATCGGGGCCTGCCTATCAAGTCAATGGGGTGGGTGCATGTAAAATTGGGATTTTTTTCCGAAACTATAAAAAGCGGAACACGGACTTTACCCCTACAATAGGGGTCTGTATTATACAATATAAGGGGAAATGCCTGTATGGGGTATGGGGATGGTAAATTTTTTTGTGGGTGTTACTATGGGTTGTGGGGTCTCGTTTTTCTCGTCTCGCCAAAAAAATGACAATGGGAAGGGTCCCGGAGCGAAGCGGTCAAATTTTTGGGAAAAGTCACCGAGGTCTGTATATAGGCCCATACTGGCTATATGGGGGGAGGGGTGGTCAAATTTTTTTGTGGGTGTTACTATGGCTTGTGGGGTCTCGTTTTTCTCGTCTCGCCAAGAAAAACACAATGGGAGGGGTCCCGGAGCGAATCGGTGAAATTTTTGGGAAAAGTCACCGAGGTCTGTATATAGGCTCATACTGGCTATATGGGGGGAGGGGTGGTCAATTTTTTTTGTGGGTTTTCTCGTCTCGCCGAGAAAAACACAATGGGAGGGGTCCCGGAGCGAATCGGTGAAATGTTTGGGAAAAGTCACCGAGGTCTGTATATAGCCCCATGTAGTCCTATACTGGCTATATGGGGGTATAGGTTCAACCTGGGAAATTCACACACGTTCATTGTGATATGGGTTGCTTGGATTTGTTTTTCACGTCTCGTCATTTAGAACACGATGGGAAGGGCCCCGGAGCGAATCGGTGAAATTTTTGGAAAAGTACCATATAGCCCATATAGTCCCATACTGTCGCGTGTAGTAAGTAAAGTGGCCATTTTGGGGTGCGTGGAGGTGTGTTTGCGGTAGAGAGGGACCCTCCTTGGTCCAATTGTGTCGTGGGAGGTGTTATCTTGTAGCTCTCGGGGTGTACATCTCGATTTGAGGGATGTCCATATCATCTGTGACGTCATCGGTGACGTCATCAGTACGAGTAGTAGCGAAAGTGGGCATTTTGGGGCAGTGAAGGAAGGTATTTGGTGTAGAGATGGACCATCCATATCTGTCACGCATTATACCATATCTTTGTTGTGTTATACCACATCTGTCCTGCATTATACCATATATGTCCTGTATTATACCATACCTGTCCTATGTTATACAATATCTGTCCTGTATTATACCAAATCTGTGCTGTATTATACAATATCTGTCCTGTGTTATACCATATCTGTGCTGTATTATACAATATCTGTCCTGTGTTATACCATATCTGTGCTGTATTATACAATATCTGTCCTGTATTATACAAAATCTGTCCAGTATTCTGCAATATATGTTCTGTATTATACCAAATCTGTCCTGTATTACACAGTATCTGTCCTGTATTGTACCATATATGTCCTGTATTATACCATATCTGCTCTGTATTATACAATATTTCTCCTCTATTATACCATATATGTCCTGTATTATACCAAATCTGCCCTGTATTATACAGTATCTGTCCTGTATTATACCAAATCTGTGCTGTATTATACCAAATCTGTGCTGTATTATACAATATCTGTCCTGTGTTATACCATATCTGTGCTGTATTATACAATATCTGTCCTGTATTATACAATATCTGTCCAGTATTCTGCAATATATGTTCTGTATTATACCAAATCTGTCCTGTATTACACAGTATCTGTCCTGTATTGTACCATATATGTCCTGTATTATACCATATCTGCTCTGTATTATACAATATTTCTCCTCTATTATACCATATCGGTGCTGCATTATACCATATCTGTCCTGTATTGTACCATATATGTCCTGTATTATAACATATCTGTGCTGTATTATGCAATATCTGTCCTGTGTTATACAATATCTGTCCTGCATTGTACCATATATGTCCTGTATTATACAGTATATGTCCTGTATTATACCAAATCTTTGCTGTATTATACCATATCTGTCCTGTATTGTACCATATATGTCCTGTATTATACAATATATGTTCTGTATTATACAATCGCATTGCGGTTGTCGTGAATAACAACAAGTTCAGCAAGGTTCATACAGTTTATTATCCCCAATGTTACATCATACCCAGGCTGGGGGAGCCGCCCTGGGTATGTTTAGTATGTTCACAGCAAAACAAATTGAAATATCAAACACCATGTTTTATTATTTAACGCACCGCCACATTAGGTACAAGTGTTTACTGAGCTCAAGTCAACGATCAGCATGTAGACATAGAGAGTATGTACGGCATGTTATGGTATTCATCAGTGCACGAGTGACGCATTCAACCGATGGCGGTGGTCGGTCAGCTTGGTAAGGAAAAACGTAACATTGGTCACCCTCGCCACTTTCCACTTGGTGTTGGGTCGTTGTTGTTGGGCCCATTCCAAGGGATCCACGGTGTCCAGTTTCTCCAGCATCGTCTCTAGTGACCTCCGGTTAATGATGGTAAACGGCTGGTCAAACACATAGATGTTACTGCTCGGGTAAAAATATCGGACTTGGACTGTCTCCTTATGCTGCAGCACATAACCAAACGTCAGATTCAATTTGAAGGCCGTAGTTTGATCTGTGAAGATGGTTTCTACGTAGCTGCGTAGACGGGTGAGGTTGGTCAGTGGGAAATTGTAGATATCTTGAATAGGGCGATGACGGTGGAAACAGTGCCGTGTCATGGACCAATGGCGCCGATCGATGTCACTCACTGGATGGTTGTCCTGTAAGAGATCGCTAGGAACATTTATGGGCTTGTCCAGAAAATGTTCGATGTTGTCAGGCGTATGACTCGAAACCGTAACGGTGGGGTCCGGCTGGAAATCCAGGCTCTTCTGAACTGTGGGTATAGGCGGGCTCTCCGTCATCGCATCACCAGTGGCGTTCGTCTCCCCGGGCTTATCTTCACTGGGTCTGACCTTCCGCGGCTCCTCTTCAGTAGGAAGTTGTCGCCCAAACCGTAGAGACGGGACGTGAATCAAACGCTGATGCCGTCTTAACTGACTGCGTCGTTTGAAGAGTTGACCACAATCCCTACATTGTTCCGTCGCGCCCTCGTGGAATGAGCGTTCGTGGCGCAGTAAATGATCCTCCCGATTAAATGACCGTGCGCAGGTTATACAAGTATACCGTGCATCGTTGTGGGTGGAGGCCTCGTGGTGTCGTAAATTATCTTTGACGAGTAAACTGCTTCTGGCAAGTTGTGCAAGTGAACATGTTAGTGGTTGACAGAGTGTCTGATGAAACGGCAAGGCCGCTTCCCTTTTATAGCACGCTAGCTGGTGATCTATTTTTAGCACACTCAGTTCAACTATCCCCAAGTCGAGGGCCGAGCCGTGACATCTTCGGTAACCTCCGTGTCTCTTCGGGCACCTCCGTGACATCTTCGGTCACCTCCGTGTCTCTTCGGTCACCTCCGTACCGTCAACGATCAGCATGTAGACATAGAGTATGTACGCATGTTATGGTATTCATCAGTGCATGAGTGACGCATTCAGCCGATGGGGGTGGTCGGTCAGCTTGGTAACGAAAAACGTGGCATTGGTCACCCTCTCTACGACCCATTGTGTGTTGGGGCGTTGTTGTTGGGCCCATTCCAAGGGATCCACGGTGTCCAGTTTCTCCAGCATCGCCTCTAGCGACGCCCAGTTAATGATGGTAAACGGTTGGTCAAATACCCGGATGTTACTGCTCGGGTAAAAATATCGGGCTTGGTCTGTGTCCTTATGCTGCAGCACATAACCAAACGCCAGATTCAACTTGAAGGCCGTAGTTTGATCGTTGAAGATGGCTTCCACGTAGCTGCGTAGACGGGCGAGGTCGGTCAGTCGGAAATTGTAGATATCTTGAATAGGGCGATGACGGTAGAAACAGTGCCGGATCATGGGCCATTGGCGCCGATAGATGTCACTCACTGGATGGTCTTCGTGTAACAGATCGCTAGGAACATTTATGGGTTCGTCCACGAAGTGTACTTTGCCCTCCACGTCGTACAAAATCTGGCCCAAGGGCTTGTCGTCGGAATTTGACTGTTGAATTAGGGCGACATCATCATCGGCCCTCGTGCGATGGGTGGGAGTTCCCCCTGTCTCGATATTGATGCCTACGGGCTCTTCTACCTGCAAACGTGGCTGCGGAACAGGGTGTCGTGTGCGTTGGTGTCGCAGCAACTGACTAGTCAGTTTGAAAAGCCGACCACATTCTTCGCATGGACGCTTGGGTACTTCATGGCGTGCACATGTGTGGCGCTGTAAATGATCCGGGCGCTGAAACGACAGTGTACATATCGTACAGCTATACCGGGCGGTTCCTTCATGCTTGGTAGCCTCATGACGGCGCAAGTAGTGCAGACGAGTGAATGATTTCGAGCACGTAGTACAAGTGAACATCTTGGTGGTTGACAGAGTGTCTGATGAAACGGCCAGGCCGCTTCCCTTTTATAGCACGCCAGCTGGTATCATGTTCGGGCACCTCCGTGTCTCTTCGGTGACCGAAGAGAGTCGGAAGTGAACGACATTGTGGGAAAAACCCCACAGATAGGTCAGTACATGTGCTATCATGTTCACACTCCGTCACCGAAAAGACACGGACTGAAGATGGCGGACCTCGCCCTGTGGTGGTGGTGGTGGTGGGAGCTCCCGTGTGGCAGAGCTCTTGGATTGGAGCTCTTGGAGCTCAAAGCGTGTGGAGCTCAGAGCTCGGAAGTGACATTTGCATATGACCTCTGTGAGGTCACTTCCGCTTCCGTTCACGTGACCGGAACTGACCTTTGACCCCGGCGCGCAATTTTATCCGGTATTGTTAGCGCGCGCCGTGGTCAAAGGTCAGTTCCGGTCACGTGAACGGAAGCGGAAGTGACCTCACAGAGGTCATATGCAAATGTCACTTCCGAGCTCCGAGTCTGCACGACTTGCGCCGCCATGAGGCTACCAAGCACGAAGGAACCGCCCGGTTTAGCTGTACGATATGTACACTGTCGTTTCAGCGCCCGGATCATTTACAGCGCCACACACGTGCACGCCATGAATTATCCAGGCGTCCATGCGAAGAATGTGGTCGGCTTTTCAAACTGACCAGTCAGTTGCTGCGACACCAACGCACATGACACCCTGTTCCGCAGCCACGTTTGCAGGTAGAAGAGCCCGTAGAACCCATAAATGTTCCTAGCGATCTGTTACACGAAGACCATCCAGTGAGTGACATCTATCGGCGCCATTGGCCCATGATCCGGCACTGTTTCTACCGTCATCGCCCTATTCAAGATATCTACAATTTCCGACTGACCGACCTCGCCCGTCTACGCAGCTACGTGGAAGCCATCTTCAACGATCAAACTCAAGTTGAATCTGGCGCTTGGTTATGTACTGCAGCATAAGGACACAGACCAAGCCCGATATTTTTACCGGAGCAGTAACATCCGCGTATTTGACCAACCGTTTACCATCATTAACCGGGCGTCGCTAGAGGCGATGCTGGAGAAACTGGCCACCGTGGATCCCTTGGAATGGGCCCAACAACAACGCCCCAACACACAATGGGTCGTAGAGAGGGTGACCAATGCCACGTTTTTCGTTACCAAGCTGACCGACCACCCCCATCGGCTGAACGCGTCACTCATGCACTGATGAATACCATAACATGCCGTACATACTCTATATGTCTACATGCTGATCGTTGACGGTACGGAGGTGACCGAAGAGACACGGAGGTGACCGAAGATGTCACGGAGATCACCGAAGAGACACGGAGATCCATCCGGGTTTGCACGGGAACAGTCGGGTAGTTACGAAGGTGACCGAAGAGACACGTAGGTGACCGAAGATGTCACGGAGGTGCCCGAAGAGACACGGAGGTTACCGAAGATGTCACGGCTCGGCCCTCGATTTGGGGATAGTTGAACTGAGTGTGCTAAAAATAGATCACCAGCTAGCGTGCTATATAAGGGAAGCGGCCTTGCCGTTTCATCAGACACTCTGTCAACCACCAAGATGTTCACTTGCACAACTTGCCAGAAGCAGTTTACTCGTCTAGATAATTTACGACGCCACGAGGCCTCCACCCACAACGATGCACGGTATACTTGTATAACCTGCGCACGGTCATTTAATCGGGAGGATCATTTACAGCGCCACGAACGCTCATTCCACGAGGGCACGACGGGACAATGTAAGGATTGTGGTCAACTCTTCAAACAACGCAGTCAGTTAAGACAGCATCAGCGTTTGATTCATGTCCCGTCTCTACGGTTTGGGCGACAACTTCCTACTGAAGAGGAGCCGCGGAAGGTCAGACCCAGTGAAGATAAGCCCGGGGAGACGAACGCCACTGGTGATGCGATGACGGAGAGCCCGCCTATACCCACAGTTCAGAAGAGCCTGGATTTCCAGCCGGACCCCACCGTTACGGTTTCGAGTCATACGCCTGACAACATCGAACATTTTCTGGACAAGCCCATAAATGTTCCTAGCGATCTCTTACAGGACAACCATCCAGTGAGTGACATCGATCGGCGCCATTGGTCCATGACACGGCACTGTTTCCACCGTCATCGCCCTATTCAAGATATCTACAATTTCCCACTGACCAACCTCACCCGTCTACGCAGCTACGTGGAAACCATCTTCACAGATCAAACGACGGCCTTCAAATTGAATCTGGCGTTTGGTTATGTGCTGCAGCATAAGGAGACAGTCCAAGTCCGATACTTTTACCCGAGCAGTAACATCTATGTGTTTGACCAGCCGTTTACCATCATTAACCGGAGGTCACTAGAGACGATGCTGGAGAAACTGGACACCGTGGATCCCTTGGAATGGGCCCAACAACAACGACCCAACACCAAGTGGACAGTGGCGAGGGTGACCAATGTTACGTTTTTCCTTACCAAGCTGACCGACCACCGCCATCGGTTGAATGCGTCACTCGTGCACTGATGAATACCATAACATGCCGTATATACTCTCTATGTCTACATGCTGATCGTTGACTTGAGCTCCGTAAACACTTGTACCTAATGTGACGGTGCGTTAAATAATAAAACATGGTGTTTGATATTTCAATTTGTTTTGCTGTGAACATACTAAACATACCCAGGGCGGCTCCCGCAGCCTGGGTATGATGTAACATTGGGGATAATAAACTGTATGAACATTGCTGAACTTGTTATTCACGACAACCGCAATGCGATTGTATAATACAGAACATATATTGTATAATACAGGACATATGGTACAATACAGGACAGATATGGTATAATACAGCACAGATTTGGTATAATACAGGACATATACTGTATAATACAGGACATATATGGTACAATACAGGACAGGACAGATATGGTATAATACAGCACAGATTTGGTATAATACAGGACATATACTGTATAATACATCACAGATTTGGTATAATACGGGACAGATACGGTATAATACAGCACAGATTTGGTATAATACAGAACATATATTGTATAATACAGGACAAATATGGTACAAAACAGGACAGATTTGGTATAATACAGGACAGATATTGTATAACACAGGACAGATATTGCATAATACAGCACAGATATGGTATAATTCAGGACAGATATGGTATAATACAGCACAGATATGGTATAATAGAGGCCAAATATTGTATAATACAGCACAGATTTGGTATAATACAGGACATATATGGTACAATACAGGACAGATATGGTATAATGCAGCACAGATATGGTATAATAGAGGAGAAATATTGTATAATACAGAGCAGATATGGTATAATACAGGACATATATGGTACAATACAGGACAGATACTGTGTAATACAGGACAGATTTGGTATAATACAGAACATATATTGCAGAATACTGGACAGATATTGTATAATACAGCACAGATATTGTATAATACAGCACAGATATGGTATAACACAGGACAGATATTGTATAATGCAGCACAGATTTGGTATAATACATCACAGATTTGGTATAATACGGGACAGATACTGTATAATACAGGGCAGATTTGGTATAATACAGGACATATATGGTATAATAGAGAACAAATATGGTACAATGCAGGACAGATTTGGTATAATACAGGACAGATATTGTATAACATAGGACAGGTGTGGTATAATACAGGACTTATATGGTATAATGCAGGACAGATGTGGTATAACACAACAAAGATATGGTATAATGCGTGACAGATTTGGATGGTACATCTCTACACCAAATACCTTCCTTCACCGCCCCAAAATGCCCACTTTCGCTACTACTCGTACTGATGACGTCACAGATGATCTGGACATCCCTCAAATCGGGATGTACACCCCGAGAGCTACAAGATAACACCTCCCACGACACAATCGGACCAAGGAGGGTCCCTCTCTACCGCAGACACACCTCCACGCACCCCCAAAATGGCCATTTTACTTACTACACCCAACTGCGCATGCGCAGATTGACGCGACTTGCACTTAAAAACACGCCATTCTGACTCTACCCCATACAAGCTTCACTTTGACACATTGCACGGCCCATTCGGACCCATAGCGGTCCATCTCTACCCCAAACACACCCCCACATACCCCACATGCCTGCTTTCTATACTACGGCCAGACTGCGCATGCGCAGACTATTGCACACGGACGAACTATTAGTCGATGCATTACAAACTCCACGAGAGCTTCAAAATAAGACCTCATACGACACCATAGGACCATTAGGGGCTCACCTAGACCCCAAAACGTCCACCCCGTATGGGGCTATACCTCCATAGCCATGCAGTATAGGCCTATGGGCTATATGGTACTTTTCCAAAAATTTCACCGTTTCGCTTCGAAACCCTTCCCATCGTGTTCTAAATGACGAGACGTGAAAAACAAATCCAAGCAACCCATATCACAATGAACGTGTGTGAATTTTCCAGGTTGAACCTATACCCCCATATAGCCAGTATGGGACTATGTGGGCTATATGGTACTTTTCCAAAAAATTCACTGATTCGCTCCGGGACCCTTCCCATCGTGTTCTAAATGACGAGACGTGAAAAACAAATCCAAGCAACCCAAATCACAATGAACGTGTGTGAATTTCCCAGGTTGAACCTATACCCCCATATAGCCAGTATAGGACTACATGGGGCTATATACAGACCTCGGTGACTTTTCCCAAAAATTTCACCGATTCGCTCCGGGACCCCTCCCATTGTCATTTTCTTGGCGAGACGAGAAAAACGAGACCCCACAACCCATAGTAACACCCACAAAAAAAAATTGACCATCCCCATACCCCATACAGGCATTTCCCCTTATATTGTATAATACAGACCCCTATTGTAGGGGTAAAGTCCGTGTTCCGCTTTTTATAGTTTCGGAAAAAAATCCTAATTTTACATGCACCCACCCCATTGACTTGATAGGCAGGCCCCGATAAGCCCGGGGACCGATATTAGCCCTTTTGGCTAGAGTTGATAGGGGTTTTCCCCTATTTTAGGGGTAAAGTCCGTGTTCCGCTTTTTATATTTTCGGGGGCAAATCCTAATTTTACATGCATCCACCCCATTGACTTGATAGGCAGGCCCCGATAAGCCCGGGGCACGATATTAGCCCTTTTGGCTAGAGTTGATAGGGGTTTTCCCCTAGTTTAGGGGTAAAGTCCGTGTTCCGCTTTATATAGTTTCGGGGACAAATCCTAATTTTACATGCACTCACCCCGTTGACTTGATAGGCAGGCCCCGATAAGCCCGGAGATCGATATTAGCCCTTTTGGCTAGAGTTGATAGGGGTTTTCCCCTATTTTAGGGGTAAAGTCCGTGTTCCGCTTTTATATTTTCGGGGACAAATCCTAATTTTACATGCACCCACCCCATAGACTTGATAGGCAGGCCCCGATAAGCCCGGAGACCGATATCAGCTCTTTTGGCTAGAGTTGATAGGGGTTTTCCCCTATTTTAGGGGTAAAGTCCGTGTTCCGCTTTTTATAGTTTCGGAAAAAAATTCTAATTTTACATACACCCACCCATGACTGGATGTTCCTTCACGAATGCTTCACTTTGATACCTCACTCGACCCAATCGGACCGTGCAGCGTATTTGATGTCTGGGGACTACTTTTTCTCCGCGGAAGCTTTTTTCCGCGACCGCATCACCGCCAGACCGTATTACCGCGGAGGAATACATTCCCTGCAACAATTGGAACTCTCCTGTGTTGGAGGTAGCTTTCGGTCTCTTTGGGGAGATGACGGGGAGTTCCCTATACCTTTAACCTGGAAAAAAGGGCACCAAGAGTTACCTCCCTGGAAAACCGCGCTCGAAAAGGGTTGACACTACTACTAACAGATATTGCCTGGGCTTACAGAATATATTGGTATGAATAACTTTCGTATCATACAAGAGGTGTGTGGTGGATCTGTAATTTTGAACAAGTAGGACATCACATGACTCGAAAATGGGGAGTTACGTTGGGTTTACGTCTGTAGACTTTTGTTGATTGGCTGACGAGGTCACGTGGTATTGATTTATGGAAATTTACTCTTGCAGTCGCCGAAAGTAGGCTGAAAATGGATACACACGATCCCAGGGTCAGTCTTACCGCGTATAGATGACCGAGATGGTTACAGGTTGGGTTCGAAGGTCACTTTCGGTGACGTCACAGGGCGATAGTCACCATTTTCTCAGTGATGACTGAGTGATGCGGAGCGCGTACATACTCGCTGTTTGGCTCTTTCGTTCTGGCCAAGAGAGAGAGGTTTATCGTCCGGGAGATGGTTATAAATACGGGGGTCAGTGACAGTGTGCGATATTCATCGCGCGTCATTTGTTCAACCATGTCAAGAATTCTACGAGCTGCCTTTTGCTTACACCCGAGGTAGAGTTACACGCTTATGAGGATTAAGTCATCATTGTGGAAGACCGCGATGTCGGTCGAGCCCGGAGTCCACATCGAATACGGTTACTCTAAACCGTGACGGTTGGACCAGATTCAAACGGGTGTTGCGCGGTGAACCAGATTAATTGAATTCTGGCAGAGCATTTGCGTATACTTCGCCATCCATAAGATGGCTTGCGAATCGTGTGTCTCCATTATCGCGGAGCGATATCCGGTGTTTTACCGGATTCTGTTCGACCTTCATCCGGCGGAGAACAGACTCGAAAACTCGGATAAATTACAGGTTTTCATACATACCCCGGAACCAGATATTGCCTGGGCTTACAAAATATATAGGTATGAATAACTTTCCTATCATCCAAGAGGTGTGGTAGATCTGTAATTTTGAACAAGTAGATCATCACATGACTCGGAAATGGCGGGTTACGTTGGAGTCACGTCGGTAGACTTTAGCTGATTGGCTGACGAAGTCACGTGGTATTGATTTCTGATATTTTCCTCTAGCAGTTGCCGAAAGTAGCCTGAAATGGATACACACGATCCCAGGGTCAGTCTTACCGCCTATAGATGACCGAGATGGTTACAGGTTGCTGGCAGAGGTGTCCTGTCTGGCATAATGGGAGACAACCCTGTTCGGAGATTGCGCTGAGCCCAGACAAGGGGGCGTTTTCGACGTGTGAGTTTAGGGTATCCGTATAACGGGGCATACATGTGGTCTCTATTAAACATCTAAGATTTGGTTATGTCCCGTATTTCCTCAACCTTCGAACAGAAGGGGAGATAACCCTGTTTGAAGGTTGGTCTTTCCTGACGAACAAACTCTTACCATCTCTACTGCCGGTTGCACTGAATATATTACATATGGCATCTGGTGTCACCATAGCGTAAGTGGATCGGACTGTGGACATAAGGAATAAAAGTACTTGAAATTAGTAATTTGGTGCTTGATAATCGAGGCAGTGACCGATCTAATTAAATATTCACAAACCCACGTGAAAATAAGTGATTGTCAGCGAATCCTGATTGATTATAAGAGGCTGTCAACCAATCGTATTTGTGAGACAAAATGCTATCCTTGCATAATTTACAGCATTGACAATGGTCGGACAGAGTTGAATTTATGAATTCAAATGTTTCATTAAAGTACTTTACTAGAAATTTAGTATAAAACTGAGAGAAGCTAACGCTATAGCCCAACCTCCCCACAGCGCATGCTCCATTTCGCAGGCTCCATTACCATCCCTGCCACCAATAGCGGAAGTTGACCTTTACTACGTTGCTATGACGTATAGGGAAAACCAACCAACGCACGGTTCAGTTTGAATCCGGCCGAACAACTCCTTTAGTGTTGCACATGAGCGAACTACTTTTCATATGCTCTGTCCAGATAAACAGGGAAAATTATCTCCAGATAATTCGTTTTAACGCTACATCAACAGAGGTATTGTGCAGACTTGAAAAGTAATCGAAATGTTCGGTAAACATCTATTTTAATATATATGATGTCACTTCCGGCGATGTGCGCGAAGGCCCCGAATCCGGTCCAAAAATCTGACTGGTGGCTGGGGTGTTATTAGACTCCCAGCGAGGTGGTTGGCTATAGCCAGCCAGTATTCCACCAATTTGGTTCCCTCGATGTCTATATCCTTGAAAGAAGTCATTTAACACCATTGACTTAGAAGAGACGTACCGTACTATTTTCTGAAGATAGTGATTGTGTTCTTATGAGAGATATTTGTTTTGCTGGAAAATAAAAAAAAAACGATGTGAATTGAATCATTTATATTCAAACATAGCTTCGGTGGGCACGGCGATGCTCAAGGCCTGATCACCCTAAAAGTGTGACAGAATAAAATTTGCTGTTCTCTTTTAATCTAATAAGTTGAAAATAATTTTATCTCAACGAAAAACTGACATTTTAATCTGAGTATGTGAGTACAGCTCCTAAAGCTATGTGTGCGTAGGATCACTGTGGCTTTGTGTAAGTAAGGACGCACACCAATGTATGACTGTTGTGTAGATGAAGATTAGGGCCTGCACGGCCATGCCTGAATACGGTTAGTACTGTCCTGATTGAATAAAGCTTAGTGTTTATTGTACAACTATCTGTGACTCCGACCTGTGTGAATATGTACGGCTATGGAATTATAGCTGGAACTGATGTTTTCACCGGGAATGACGTCACCGTAAGAAAGCGCACTCGCCCTGCACCGTGTAACCAATTGTTCGTAGGGCATAGAGTACACCAGAGTGTGGGTGCGCATCAGACGAGTGTGCATGCGTACGATGACGTCACTTCTGCTACCACCTGTTCTAAGCCATTTACACACTTGTACAACTTACAGCGCCATCAGTCTACCTTCCACGAGGCTACTACCCAGTATACCTGTAAGACCTGCGGGGAAACATTTGATCACCTGGACATTTACACCGGTGTCTCCGTGATACATCCAGGCATCAATTTGCTTCAGGCTACACAGTCGGCTGAGATTTCACCAAAGTGTAATCCATGGACATGAATGCTTGAGGGTTGAGGAATCCGTAAAGATTGACGCATTGATCCATGATCCATGCACGAATGCCAGAATTGTGGTCGAGTCTTAAGACTCCGCAGTCAATTGATCCACCAGCAATCCAAAAGACATTCGCAGTCGACGTTCAATCTTTCAACATGGCTTACATTATCTCTGAGTGTGGATAAACCTCTCCCAGATACTATGGTATCATGGGGTACAAAAATACTTTGCATATGTATGAAGAGGGTACAAATACTGGAACACAGACTCCCGAAGCTGAGAGTCTAACCACTGATCGCACGCACTGAACCCCTTTGAAAACCAGAGCGTCATCTGAAATTCAATATGGGGTTACCACCCACGGAGGATCTGGACAATGCGATCAAACTACAAAATCGATTGCTCTATAACATGTGACCGCCACATTATCCTGAATTGACGCTATGAGAAGGGCTAGAAAAAATCTGGACAATCCAATCAAACTACGAAAATGACGGCTGTAAATCATGTTACGATTACATTAACCTGGACTTACGCTTAGGGTTGACTAGAGAAAACAATGAGGCCGACGAATCATATAACGTACAAGTACAAAGTTGACCGAAGATTAACCCAACACACGGGCAATTTCTCAAAGGGAAGCTTCTGATTCGACCAGAGCAAACCTGGCCGAAAATTGAACTTTCTCAAATAGCAGCTTGTGATTGGACAAAAGAAAAGATGGCCGAAGATTGAACTTTCTCAAAGGGCGGCTCCAGATTGGAGAAGAAAGTCGACAATGCGCCTGATACACACCATATGTGAATTATAAACATACCCAAAGCGGCTCCTCTAGCGCGAGGAAATGCCCCAAAGTTCCGAAAAGAGGGACGGAGACGCCTATTGACCAACTTTACATGTGATGGCGGATTCACTTATGGGGTACAGAGCGGTTGTCCTGTCTATGTTTGCAGATGGCGAAGATAACGGGGGAGGCGAAGATATCCTGGAAGAGTTCACAGAGGCGGTGCTCGCGGGAGACTCGAAGGGGAGACAATCGATGCCCGGGCTTTGAACCGCTGGCGCGCACACCGGGATCAGCGACGGCTATCCGGCCTGACAGTACTGCCATCGTCACAGCCTGACCCTAATGCGGTAATCCTAACGACAGTCCAGCTAAAAAAAACCCCAGCCCTTTTCAGAGGCGCCATGTCTCCTTAAAGAGAAACGGTTAGCTATGCACACCGTTTTGTACTCATGAACACCTATACGGAGCTCTACAGGTTGGAGCCGTAATTAACACTTTTCTGATGATCATATTTGCGCCCCAGGTGAGCGCACAGGCGTGTGATGACATCATTTCCGTTGATTACATCACTGTCAAGATCTACGAGCCCCGAGCTTTGTGTTGGCCTTACGGTATACTGTTTTGTCGCTTAGAGATCCGTCTAACAGACAAGAGCCTCCATGACCGAAGATTAACACAACACAAATGGCGGCTTCTGATTAGATAAGAGCAGCCGAAAATATGTCTAACGGACAAGAGCGCCCATGGTCGACAATTGATACAACACAAATGAAGGTTTCTGATTGGACAATAGCAGCCGGGAATACGTCTTACGGACAAGAGCGACCATGGCTGGTGCCCTCTGATTGGACAAGAGTAGTCGACGATGCCTCTGATACACACCATACTTGACTTGTAAACACACCAACGTGGCTCCTCCAGCGTGGGTATGATGTGATGGAGGGGATAATAAAACGTGTAGAATGCCATACCTTGTTGTTGTTGTTGTCTCTTGATGTTCCACCAGACACAAACGCGCACACCCCCTCCCCCCACACACATAAGCACACACGCATACGTCCACACACACACTCACATCCTCACAAGCACAACAAGTACCAGCTAGTCAGATCGAACATGGCCCCAAACTCTCCGAAACTGCCTTTTCGCTACTACTCTACGGCTGTGCATATACAGAGCGCCGACAAGAGCAGTTCCTATCACACGCATCTCTTTGGACCACGGATGGTCTACCTTTAGCCCAAAACGTTCATTCAAATGCCCTTTTTCTACTACTACTGCCTGACCGCGCATGCTCGCCATAGCCTTTCTTACTTCCACGGTACCCCAGTCCAGTCGGACTCACTCCCACTACCGATTTAATAGGGCCCCCACACGGCCCATTCGGGCAACGGGTGGTCAACCTTCACCCCAAAACGTCTATTCAAATGGCTTTTCACTGCTCATGCGTACACTGACAGTACTTCTACTACAACCCACACCAACCGGGCTCTCCCACACGAGTTGTTCAATAGGATACCCAGCCCGACCCATTCGGACCACCGACGGTCCACCTCGTCTTCAAAACGTCCGATCAAATGCCCGTTTTCCACTCTGCGCATGCACAGGTGGACGGCATTTCCACAACACACAAGTCCAGTCGGACTCTCCCCCACGACTTCTTTAATATGATGCCTGACGAGACCCATTTGGACCACAGATAGCCCACCTCCACCCGAAATCATCCACCCACATGCTTTTTTCTACTACAGTCTGACTGTGAATGCGCAGACTGAAACCGGAAGTCACGTCATCCCCGAATATGACGTCGTCCCCGGAAGGGCAGGGACCGGAAGTGACCTTTGATCCTGAAGTCTCGTGACCGGAAATTACGGCATCTCCACGTGACCGCCACAGCATCACCTCAATACGACAAGATTTCCCGTTTTCCCACTACTCATACAGTAATAATGAAGGGTATTATGCCCATATGAGTCATTGTATGAATATCGTATAACACCGAGGCATTCACGGTCCCTTTGATTACGTATTGAACATTTTTTTTAACTGTTTGAAACTAGAATTGATAACGTCACGGGAAAATCGCCATACATGCTCCGACTTACCTAAACATCTTCAGACTTGTTTATCTGACGACCCGTGCCTGGAAGTGACGTGATCGGAAGTCACGTCTTTACAGGAATTCACGTGACAGCAACTGTGCTACCGAAAAGAACATCAAAGATACACCACGCATGAGCAGTAGCGTGCGGTGTGCAAACGGAAGTGCCCAATCGGAAGTGCGCGTCACACGCCACTGCGCATGCGGTCGGGCGGACAAATGCTCTTTCTCTACCACTAAAGTCTGCATATGTATTCAGTGTTATGGCTATTAAGTTATACACATACAATTGGCTGCCACATTTGAACAGGAATATGGTGACCATCCAGTATTTTTTCATAAATTTCCTTCTCTTACTGTGCCGGATAAAAACTGAAAGTAAGAAAAAAATGTCGTCTTCTTTCTTAAATCGTTGTACATTGACGTTAGATGTCTGTGACCAACCTTCGGTATATGCCAATGGTAAATAAATTGTGCCGGTTCCGCTCTGGGCATTCATTCCCTGCGGCCATTGTTCCCTGTCATGTCAGCATACGTTATATGTGGATTTCTTTTGGATAATTTGAATTTCTAGAAGTGCTTGAATACCGACTATTAAAACTAGTGTCAAAGTGGATGCTTCTTTGCCCTGGGCGAATATGTAAAGGAGTCTGCACAACGCTTATAGCTCCAGAATCTGCGCTTTGGTTCTATAAATAATTACAGTACAGAAGTCGTTTGTTTTCGTTGTAAGTATATTATTAGCTCCATTTGGCAGCTACTATATTTTATACTGATCATTATTTAAATTGTTCTCTGTTTTTCTTCGTATAAATGACCTACTGTTGGCTAAGATATATGTTCATAAATAATCGGAATAAAAATAAAATATTCGTATTTTAATCTTTTCATTCTTTGTTGTTTTTAATTTGTGCATATACATAAGGACGATGAGTGCAGTAAACTGCGACAAATTAGGATGGAACAAAATACAATACGCATTGTTCCGACTGTTGTATTTTTCAAGAAACAGTGAATTCCTGAAATTTACTCAAATTGAAGCAGTTGTTTTCGAGCAGGTACCTGGAATTCTGGGCGCGGTATTAATTCGTCAAACAATTTACGAACTCACACAAAACTCCTCAAAACGAGATACGAACTGACGAACTGACACTAGTCATAACGAGATACGGGCTGAAGTAAAAACTCGTAACAAGATAGAAACTGACACAAACTTCTTATAACGAGATACGAACTGACAAATAAACTCGTTATAACGATATACGAACTAGCACCCAAACTAGCTCTTTCTTGGGTATGAGATACGAACTGACAAACAAACTCGTTATTACGAGATACGAATTCGCCACAAAAGTCTACATAACAGACAATCTCCCCGTCATAACCAGAATATATACTTGACACACGAACTCTTCATAGTGAGATATGAACTCGTCATTATTTCGTCGTACAAATAAAATCGCTATAACGAGATACGCACTGGCACACATGACGGTACACGTTATATAACGAGACACGAACTCGTCATAAAAAGATACTAAATGACACAAACTAAACGGGATACGAACTGGCATATATGATTCATCATAACGAGATAGATACTGACACAAAGTCGTCATAAAGAGATACAGACACAAACACGTTTCGAGATAGGAACTGACAAACTCGTTTTGACAAGAAACGAACTCATCATGTCGAGATACGAATCGATCATAATGAGATATAAGCTGGCCAAACCTCCATTATAACGAGATACGAACTGACACACCCACTCACCATAAGATCCGAACTGACACAAACTCGTTATAACGAGATACGAACTGACACACAATCTCGTTATAAAGAGATACGAACTGACACACAAACTCGTTATAAAGAGATACCAGCTAACGAACTCGTTATGACGAGATACAAAGTCGTCTTTTACTCTATCATAATATATGCATTCTATCAGAATATATCTGTCTTTGGCGACAGGGGCTCGTTACCGTTGTTAATTGGTTAAATGTGTGGATTTGGTGGGGAGGGTCGAGGTCGTAAATCCTTTTCTTTACGACCTCGACCCCCCCCCCCGCCCTCCCCATCAACATAATTAACCAATTAACAACGGTAATGAGTCCCTGTGTTTTTGGCTATGTCATTCTCGGTGTCATTTTATTATCTGGATGGAATTTCATTGAGACGTTGTATGATCTTATTTAGAGATTTCACAAACGAAAAAAAATACATATTAAAACATTCCAGAACCAGTATAATTCGTAAAGGAAAGGATTTACGACCTCGACTCCCCTCCCCTCTCAACCAACATAATTAACCGATTAACAACGGTAACGAGCCCCTGTGTCTTTGGCTATCTCATTCTCGGTGTCATTTTATTATCTGGATGAAGTTTCATTGAGACGTTGACTGATTTTGTTTGAAGATTTCTCAAACGAAAAAAGATACATATTAAAACATTTCAGAACCAGTACAATTATACACTGCGAAAAAATTTGTGTTGTTTTAACACAATTTTGTGCTAAACTGGCTTCAAAACAAAACGTTTTATGTTGAAATCAACCTGGTTTTGTGTTAAACTTCATATATCAACACAAAATTGTGTTGAGTTCAACACAAATCGATTCTAACACAATTCGTGTTATTTTCAACACAATTCTGTTGCTAAAATGGCTTCAACACAATTTCTTTCGCAGTGTACCTATCCATGATGAATCATAATGAGTGCGAGCAATATAATTGAATCCATTGGCTGAATAACTTTGATGGTAGAACGTATTTTTTTGTTTTTCAGTTACTACGAAACGTTTAAAAACTTGGTCAAAAGTCCATAAAGATTGAATTTTTATGTCACCTGATTCACCAAGTTCTCAAGAGAAAGAAGCTAATCAATCAATTAGTATGCGAACCTTATCAATGACTGATAATTTGATATAGAATACTTGTACAGCCCACGCAGCCAAGCGATATGAATATGGAATTTTATATGTTAGAGAGCATAATCAGTGAATACAGAAGCCGGTTTTATGCCGTAGTGGGACAAATCGATCATGTGAATTAGCGACACTTCAGAGCGAATTATTATAGAACAATGAGACAATGCAATCTATATTAGCTGAGTATGTCGTCCTCGGAGTAGTATATAGCAACCCGATCGAGTCTTATTTCACCCGGATGTAGTGACGTCACGAGGAGGGTTAAAGGAGGAACCAGTAGCGCCATCTGTACACTCTGGACGCAAGGGAGACAACTCGATCTGCCAGAGTTTGGCCGCCATCTTGAATTTTGTGGAAATGGTCCGATGGGGTCGAATGAGGTATCAAAGTGAAGCATTCGTGAAGGGGCATCTAATGGGCTGGGTGTGGGGTTGAAATATCGGCATTCTGCGCATGCGCGGTGGCCAAAGGGTATGGAAATAGACGTTTTGGAGCTAGGGGAGTCCCTAATGGACCGATGGGGTCGAGTGAGGTATCAATGTGAAGCATTCGTGAAGGGGCATCTAATGGGCTGGGTGTGGGGTTGAACTATCGGCATTCTGCGCATGCGCGGTGGCCCAAGGGTATGAAAATAGACGTGTTGGCATCTAGGGGAGCCCCTAATGGTCGAATGGGGTCGAGTGAGGTATCAACGTGAAGCCTAGGTGAAGGGGTATTTGATGGCTGGGTGGGTGCATGTAAAATTTTCCTGAAAAAAAAAATACGGAACACGGACTTTATCGAAAAACCTGGGAAAATGCCTATATGGGGTATGGGAGGTATATAGGTCGCCGGGCTTAACGGGGCTTGCCTATCAATAGAGTTATCTCCCCCTAGTTCCAGGGTGGGTGTATGTAAAAATTTTCCTGAAAAAATACGGAACACGGACTTTATCCTAAATTACGCGAAAATGCCTATATGGAGTATGGGGGGTATAGGACCATCCTGGGAAACCTACTTCTAGACATTTGCGGTATGGTTGTTTGGATTTGTTTTCTTAGTCTCGTCAAGACAAACATGATAGGAAGTGTCCCGGAGCGAATCGGTGAAATTTTTGAAAAAGTACCATACAGCCCATATAGACCCATATAGTCCCATACTGGGGTATAGGACCAATGTTTGTCCCCCTGGGAAACCTACTTCTATACATTTGCGGTAGGGTTGTTTGGATTTGTTTTTCACGTCTCGTCATTTAGAACATGATAGGAAGTGTCCCGGCACGAAACGGTGAAATTTTTGAAAAAAGTCACCGAGGCCTAGGTAGGCCCATAGGCCTATACTGCATGGCTATGGGTGTATAGGTCCATACGGGGTGGACGTTTTGGAGTCTAGGTGGGCCACTAATGGTCCGATGGGGTCGAGTGAGGTCTTATTTTGAAGCTCTCATGCAGGAGCACTTGACTACACTAATGGTTCATACGTTGTCAATAGTCTGCGCATGCGCAGCCTGGCCGTAGTATAGAAAGCAGCCATTTTTGGGGGTGTGTATGGGTGTGTTTGGGTTAGAGATGGACTATTCACGGTTCGAATGGGTCGTGTGAGGTATCCATGTGAAGCCTATGTAATGGAGCATCTCATGGGGTGAAATAGGGTCATTCTGCGCATGCGCAGTGGACAAAGGGGTATGGAAATAGACGTGTTGGGGTCTAGGTGGGCTCCTCATGGGCCGCTGGGATCGAGTGAGGTATCCATGTGAAGCCTAGGTGAGGGGGCTAGACTAGGGTGTCGTTTCCATTCTGCTGCGCAGGTCACGTGGGTTGTGACGTCACTTCCGGTTTGGGTAAATGGGCGTGACCTTTGGACATGTCTAGACCTGTCTGTGTCTGTCATGTACTGGGGTTTTTCCTCACAATGGCGTTCACCTTCGGACGTGGTTTGGTGGGTCTGCGCAAGTGTGTGTGACGTCACTTCCGGTTTTTCAGAATGCTCAAACACTACCTCCAACTTTCCCGGGCCCGGCCCCGGCCCGGCCCGTCCCGGCGGGCCCCGGCCCCCCAGTGCGCGCGCGCGCGGGTTCTCCGGCCGCAGCGCGCGCGCGCGCGCGGGATCATCCGGCACGGAGCGCGGGGATGATCTGATGCCGCAGCGCGCACGCGCGGCATCACCGGCAGTGCGCGGATGCATGTCGGGTCAAAAGGTCAAAAGGTCAAAGGTCACATCCAGGTCAAACGGTCCAATGTCCAATGAGACAATGTTGCGGCATCGATATATACAGAGCTTGAACCCCAAAAAGGGGATTGTAAATGAACCTGGGAAACACGGGCAGGTCCATTTGGACCAATCAGCGGTCGAGAAAAAAGAGCCAATGAGCGGTCGAGAAAAAGAACCAATCAGCGGTCGAACAATCAGCCATTCGAATGGGTGTATTCACGGTGTGCTTTCGCCTACGTCCGCGCCTACATCCGGGTTCTTGTACACCCGGGTAATGTTTTCTGGACATGGATGGGTTACCTTTGGCTCCATTCTAGGCCACTGATTGGCTAATATGGTTTTCAAAGCCAGTTTCATGCGTGTGCTCGGCGTGGATCAAGGACATGTTTTAAGAAAAGATATCCTTTGTCTTCTTCGATGTGCGTCGTCGCTGGGTCGGTCGTCGACTGGTGCGTGGTCTCGGTGGGGCAGCTCTTTTATTCCCTACGGTGCGTTGTGCTTTGGCCACCAAGACGCCTCCCGCTTCTTTGGCCCGCCGTTTCAAGGCTTCTTTGGGTGCCGTACCCCACAAGACATCACCGGCCACTTGCAGTCCACTGCGTACCGCTTGTTTGCCGATTGCTTTCACCCCACGCGTCACCAAGGGCAGGAACGTTTTGACGATGCTGCCGAGTATGTTCCCCAGTCCATGTCCACGTTGCATGCGTGCACCACTAAAACCGGAAAGCCACTCCCGGCCTGTTGGGCATAATAGTCCATATAGCTGCGTGCATCGCACTCGTAAGGTACTTTCATCATGCAAAGTGGGGAGCACACGTGCTTGTCGAAAATGAAGTGTCAGCACCACTTTTCCTCGTTCGAATGCCACCGGTCGTCCCGTGTCATCTCTTATATCCACCGTGATCGTGTTGATGTCAGTTTGTCGTACGGGCAAGTAGGGCATGTGGGTGAAACTGTGGGTGACTTGACCTCCATACGTCTTTTTAATGGGGACCACCCGTAACAGAGGTGTGTTGATATCGCCCACGATGTGGTTGCCCACCACGTCCGAGTAGACGTAGAGTCCGTACATACCCGACTTCATATCCATCGGCATCTCGCCATGGTGTTCGGTGGGACCAGCGAACGTCTTTAGATCGAAACCCAGCATTTGCTGTAGGATAGGACTCGGTACGACACTCGCCTTGCCGGAGACGATAAGCTGTGCCTTGTCGTTGTGTGCGTTGTAATCGAAGTCCACGTGATTCTT